>RJWT010008700.1:0-25989 GCA_004365215.1 Cuniculus paca | reverse complement strand
GTTATTCAGTAGTTTTACCTCTTCTTGATCCAGTTTTGGTAATTGATATGTTTCTAGAAATCTGTCCATTTCTTTGGTGTTATTGAACCTATGAGAGTAAAGATTTTTGAAATAAGTATTGATGATCTTCTGTATGTCCACAGGGTCTGTAGTGATTTCACCCTTTTCATTCCTTATTGCATGGATTTGAGTTTTTTCTTTTTTTTAATAAGGTTGGCTAGGGGCTTATCAATTTTATTTATTCTTCCAAAGAACCAGCTCTTCAATTCATTGATTCTTTGTATTGTTTTCTTAATCTCAACTGCATTAATTTCTGCTCTGATCTTTATAATTTCTTTCCTTATTTTGGCCTTGGGTTGGGCTTGCTCCTCCTTTTCTAGATGTTCAAGGTGTAACATCAGATTGTTTATTTGTGTTCATTCCATTTTCCAGATGTGAGAATTCACCACAATAAATTTCCCTCTGAGGACTGCTTTCATTGCATCCCACAAATTCCAGTAAGCTGTATTTGTTTTTTCATTTGCTTGTAGATGTTGTTTAACTTCATCTTTAATTTCCTCTGTGACCAATTGATTGTTCAAGAGTGTACTATTAATTTCCATGTTTTTATGGTGTGTTTGCAGTTTCTTTTGTCACTGATTTCCAGTTTGATGGCACCGTGATCAGACAGAATGCATGGGACAATTTTGATTCCTTTCATTTACTTAAGCATGTTCTATGAGCTAATACATGGTTTATTCTAGAGAATGTGCCTTGTGAAGCTGAGAAGAATGTATACTCTGATGTTGTTGGGTGGAAAACTCTGTAGACATCTACCAGGTCCATTTGTTCACAGGTTTGATTCAGTTCCGTTATTTCTTTGCTGATTTTCTGTCTAGTTGATCTGTCTCTTTGTGTCTAGGGTGTATTAAGGTCTCCAATTATAATTGTGTTATTCCTTATTTGATTTTTCATTTCTATTAATATTTGTTTTAAATAGTTGGGTGCTCCCATATTTGGTGCATATATATTTAAGATTGTTATTTCTTCCTTTTGGAGTTTTCCCCTAACCAGTATGTAGTGACCTTCTTTATTTCTTTTGACCATTATTTGTTTGAAGTTCACATTATCTGTGAACAGAACAGCTACCCCTGCTTTTTTTTGGGTTCCTGTTGCATGAAGGATTTTTTTCCATCCTTTAACTTTCAGTCTGTGAATTTCCTTTTGGGTTAGATGGGTTTCTTGTAGACAGCATATAGTTGGATATTGTTTCTTGATCCATTCTGCCAGTCTGTTTCTTTTGATTAGTGAATTGAAGCCATTTATATTAATGGTTATAACTGGTATATACTGGCTTGTTTTAGTCATGTTATTTTTCAGCAGTGGTTTCTTTACCTTTTTCCTCTACTTAATTGTTTGCCCTGCTTGGTATTCTCTTCCATTGATGTTTTTGATGTCATGGCTATTTTCATGTTTATCTAGAGTATCTTTCAGTATTCTTTGCAGGGTTGGTTTGGAGGTCATGAAGTTCTTCAGCTGCTCTTTGTCATGGAAGTACCTTATTTCTCCATCAATTTTGAAGGGTACTTTTGCAGGGTACATCAGTCTGGGTTGGAAGTTGTTTTCCTTTAGAACTTGAAATACTTCACCCCATGCTCTTCTTGACTTCATTGTTTGTGTTGAGAAGTCTGCTGTGACTCTGATAGGCTTTCCTTTAGAGGTGATTTGCTTCTTTTCTCTCACAGATTTTAATATTCTGTTCTTATGTTCAATTTCTGGAATGCTGATAATTATATGTGTGGGTGTTGATTTATTTTGGTTATGACTTGTTGAAGTTCTATATGCTTCACTTATCTGTATGTCAGTTTCCTTACCCATGTTTCAGAAATTTTCGGCTATTACTTCTTTAGATAGTGTTTTTATACCATTTGTGTTCTTTTCTTCTTTTTCATTTACAACTATCAGTCTTATATTGTTTTTGTTTGCATCATCTTACAACTGCTGAATTGCTATTTCCTGATTCCTTGTTATTTTTAAAAGATTTTTCATTTCTTCCTCACTAGCTGCAATCATGTCTTCAAGGTCTGAAAGTCCATTTTCACATTCATTGAGGCAGCTTTGACAGCTTTTAATGGCATTCTTGATTTCCTGGATATCTCTTTGAATCTGTTTCATGAATTCTAATTCTTTCTTGTATTCTTCATTCAAGGTTTCCATCCTTTTGTAGTGTTCCTCTATTTTTCCAACTATATCTTCTTTAAATGTGCTTAGCTTTTCTTTCATTACATTTATCATCCCTTGTTTTACCTGGGAAATCTTTTGTAATCTCAGTTCCTTTAAAGTTTCATGGAGTTGTTTCTTTACTTCAGTTGCTATCATTTCAGAAGTTTCAGGTGTGTTGCTTATATTTTCTTCTATGAGTATATCTCTTTGGATTGTTTGTGAAGGACTGGAAGTGCAAGATTGAATTTTGCTCTTTCATTTTGTCCTTTTCCTGTATTCCACTGTGGCAAGTGAATCCAATGTGCATAGTTGAGGTGCCAAGGCTAGGTGAAACTCACAGTGCATACCTTCAGCTCCAGCCAAGACTACCACTGTGGATGTTCTGTTGCAGGTGGTGTCTGGGTAGAGCCCAGGCAGGACTCCAGGGAAGCTCTAAATGTCCCAGGCTGATGGTGGGATGGGCATAGGTCCCTACCAGTCTGTTCTTGAGGTCCCAAGCTGCACGGCTAGGTGGAATTCACTGTGTGTGCCTTCAACTCAAGCCACGCCCAGAGCATCAGCTTCTTCGCTGCTCCAGAGTGAATGGGCGGGGCCCAGGCAGGTCCCCAGAGATGCTCAAACAGGTGACGACCTCTTTTGAAAAGCATGATCTGGAACAGTTTTCACATCCTTGAGCAGGGCTTACTGCTCTCATGGCTTGAGGCAAAACTGTTCTCTTAGCTCAGCTTTAATTTGGTCACTGTGGGGAATGCTATCTCCTATTCCCCCAAAACACACCTCTGGGGTGACTCATTCATAACCTTGATGCCCTTGGTCTCAGAAAGGTCATAAAAACCAAAAAACTCATTTTTTACTGCCAGGAGCCTTGGCCAACCTACCAGCTTAACAGCAGCTAATGGCCTAAAGGGGGACCTTTTGATCCCTCTATCCTGCAAGGTTTATATAACTTTTATCTTGGCAATGGCAAATTGACAGCAATCACTTCTGTTCAGGCCTTTTTCACTCCAAGGATGCACCCCTCTCTCATTTTCTCCCTTCTCTCTCTGCTAGACCCCTTAGAGAATGCACCTCCTGTTTTTACTCTCCCTCCCCTATATCCCCAAGTCCAAACCTCTCAGCCTTCTCAACCAGAGGTTTCCAAGCCCCCTGCTTCTTCCTCTCCCCAGGCTCAGATTCCTCACTCCCCTCAGCCTGAGCCACCTATTGCATCAGATAGCTCCCCTCTTGCACCATTTTCCCCACCAACTCAATATACTCAGTCACACGCCTCGGAGCCACCTAGCAAAGTGCATGGTATCCAATCGCTTTTTTTTTATTTTAAAGAGAATAGAACAAAACAAAACAAAACAAAGCAAAAGAAAAAAGAATACAGTCAAACATAATATAGCATTTCAAAACAGAACATTGCAAGCTATACAGGTTTTCAAAACATAACAGGAGATTAACAATGGTTACCCTAGTGTCTCTTGCTTTCTTCAAAATGGTTGTTCATACATTACAGACAATAAACTCAAACAAAACAAAGTAATATAAAACCAGATAAAAGAGCATTACAGGCCTTCAAGTTGGCCAACAAGAAACCAGCAATGGCTACCGTAGTGTCCCATTTTTCAAAAGAGCTGTTCCTATCTTCTCACATTCCAATCACTATCTTGTGATCCCATATCACATGGTTCTCAGCAGCCATTTTGCTGCCAGTCACAGGGGGGACAGCAGCTGCCATCTTGCAGTCCTCCACCATGTGACAGGGTGCCACAACCTTGTTGTAGTTCCCATGGTAACCAGCTGCCACTGTCTTGCATTCCCTCACCATGTGACCAGCAGCCACCACCTTGTGGGCTGTATAATCAGTTGCCACCTTGTAGCTGCTCATTACATGGTGACAAGCAGTCATCTTTTGGTCAAATACCCAACAACTTCCCACAGTCATCTGCAGGGCAACTTGCTGTTCAATGGCCACCTACACCTCTCACTCTGCTGCTTTCTCAGCCTCAATTTCTATTCCCCCTTCAGGAACAGGCTGATCCAGAGGGACTAGTTCATATTCATGTTCCTTTTCTCTCACCAACCTATCTCAGATTAGCCATAAATTAGGTTCCTTTTATGTTGACCCACAAACTTACATTAAAGAGTTTAAATTTATAACTAACTGTTATGATTTACATTTCAAGGATGTTTATGTGATTTTAAATACCACCCTCAGCTCACAGGAGCAAACTCAGCTATGATAAGCTGCTCAAAAAAAGGCCATCCATAGACATACCCTGGGTTTGCTATTTTTATTTCAAGAGATCTCTGTCAATTAACCTACAAAAAGATTAATTCATATTGGCCAAATATATTTGAGTGCACTCTAATTATATGAAATGTTTGTCTGTTAAACTGTATATGTTTCTATGTCCAATCTGTACAGATCGTCTAAAAAAATCCCTTTGGATGGGGAGAGATTAGACAGGGCTTCAACTGATGAATAAGAAAGCAGCTGCCTGGTAACTTTTAACCAGTTTTTGTTCATTAATTGAAAGCCCCAATAGTCTCCATAGCCTTATGGGAGACACCTCGTCTAAAGTTATAAGGTTCTTAATTTAAAGATGCTAATACAAAGGTTTCAAATGGCTAAGACAATTCCATATTGCTCATCTTATGGTATATTCACATCTTCAAGTATACAAATCTAAAATGTAAAATTGAGATTGTTTATGATGATAAATGTCTTTCAGGTCCAGACATCAGCCTTTTTCTTGTACTCCAGCCAGCAGATTCAAGTCAAACCAACATGAGGTCACCAGCCAAATGATAATTTTTATGTAATATATAACAATGTCACAAATTTCTTCGATGATCTTATATCAAAAATACAAATTCACGTGTGTTACAAAATGTCATCTTAAATGTTTAAACACCCATGGTTAAAAAATAGCAATTCCATTTAATGTTCTAACATACTTTATAGTTGGACTAATGTAAAACCAGACTCTCATAAAGGGATAATTCTCATTAACTCTTATTTTATTTCTCAGTCTGCCCCTGACATTCACAAGAAACTACAAAAGGCTAAACTTGGCCCTCAAACTCCACAGGGAGAACTTCTTAATATGGCTTTTCATGTTTTCAACAACAGATAGAGGCACACAAAAAAAGAAACTTGCTAAATATCAATCTGATCTCTTAGCAGTGACACTCAGGGCTCCTAAAACAGGTAAACCAAAACAAGGTGGAGCTGCCCGAGCCCCTTCCGGACCATGCTTCAAGTGCAACAAGGAAAGACAATGGGCAAGAAAATGCCCCAATCCACTGCCTCTGCAATCTCAGGGGCCACTGGAAGAGCAACTGTCCCAGCCAACAGAGAGCAGGTTAGCCATCCTCTAATTCCTTGCCTTCACAGGAGATCTTGTCACCATCAGATTCATCACTGACTGATCTACTTGGACTTGCTACTGAAAATTAACAGGACTCAGGGTCCACATTTCCCCATTAAGGTATCCTTCTTGGAGCCCCAGCTCTCACTATGGGTCTCAGGTAAAACACTTTCTGTACTTATAGACATGAAGGCCACATATAGTGTACTTCCTGAGTTTTCAGGCTGTTGTATTAGGTCCTCAATCTCCGTAGTCAGTGTTGACAGCCAACCTACACAGCCTCTTCAAACAGGACCCATTCCATGCAGGCTCCAAACTCTCTTCTTCACACATAACTTTCTAATTATATCAACATTCTCACACACCCCTTTTAGGTAAAAATCTCCAAAAGCTTAACCTCTCCCTTACCTTCTTCCTCCCCATAGCTCTTGTCCTCCAAACACTAACACAGTGTACCACAAAACCATCCCCGCCTCTCCCTCCTTCCCTTGTTGATCCCATAGTCTAAGACACCTCCAACCCCATCCACACTACCCATACTATAACCTTTATTAATTCATCTCAGAGACCCTTCAATCTTTCCTTGAGTTCCCCAATATCCTATAGCTCCCAAACATCTACAGGGACTCAAACCTATAACCAAGTATCTTTTAGACAATGGTTTTCTTAGACCTACATGCTGATTGTCAGGATTTGTTTGCATTTACATGGACTGACCCAGATACTCTCAGGTCTCAACAACTTATCTGGACAGTGCTCCCTCAAGAGTTCAAGGCTAGTCCTCATTTCTTTATCTAAGCTCAGAGCACTTCCCCACACTCCTACCTTTCTAAGCCCTTTTAAACTCATGTACACCCAACCATTCCTACTCCATAATCATCCCACCTCTCAAACTCTCCCTTCTCTTGCTGACTACATCCCAACCCTCTCTCTCCTCTGACACCTGTTATGACAACATACTGACCTCTATCTTCTCCAACCTCCTGATGGGATCAAGCCAGACCTGCCTATATCACCAGGAGACTTAATTTACCTTAAATCTTCCAAATCCACAGGACTACAACCAAACTGGAGTGGTCCCTACCTAGTCTACCTCACAAACCCCAATGGCAGTCAAGGTCACTGGACTGCCATCCTGGTTCCACGTCACTCAGGCTAAGTGATGCCCTCCTGACTCTGAACATCCCAAGTGGTCATCATATCTCATATCTCCCACTCACCTGACCAAGGGCCCACGGCCACAACTTTCAGATTAACTCATGTTTTGCTATCCTGCCTTGTTCTTGGTCCTTTACATTATGTTATTTTTTTACTACAGGATTCTGGGTAATCTTTCCTAAAGACTCCCACATTATACATAAGATCACTTTTATAATGCTTTACATAATAACTATCTTAGTTCTCTCCATCCTCAGCTGTTTAGTTAAACATAAGACCCCTTTATATCTGGGCTCTCACCTCCCTTACAGTGATATGGTTACAGCCTTTCCTACACCTAATCTCCAAACATGATTTCACTGTCAGGCCTTATATTTCTCATGCTTCTCATTCTCCCCAGCACAGCTCCTAGATCAGAGACAAGTCCTACTTACACTTTCATTTTTACCCTTTCAGATGAGGGAATAACTGACTCCCAAAACTTCACCTCTCCTAATTCCACACTCATTTTTTAGATTCTTCCTCACCATAGCCTTGGTGGAACGACACATTTGGATCATGGGCACTTTTCCTCTACTTGCACTGGGTCCTTTAATTAGAATAGTGACCTGCCTCCTCATAACACCTTGTTTTTTTTTATTTCTCTCCAATCTAGGATGCGAGCATTTAACTCCATGTCCCGGCTGAAACACCTGGTACCAGCTCCTACATGGACATCAAACATCATCCCGTCAACTCTCGTGACCCCCCAACATGACACCCCCTCCAGCAGGAAGTAGCTAAAGAGACAAACACTTCACCCATTTCTAATAACACAAAGATGGGAATGAAAGGTTTCTGTCCTAGTAAGTTGCTGGACATTACAGCAGCAGTGTAGCCAGACCACCAGCCACTCCCTCCCTGATTACAGCTGCCTCCTAATTGCCAAAATTCCCACATGTCACCAGTGCCCACCCCAAGTTCCATCCCCTTCCACTTAGAGATCTCATAACCCCCCTCCCCCACACAGCATCCATACCCTGTGGGGAAAATAGCTAAGCCACCCAGGCTGAACATTTTCCCTCTGCATCCTCAACCCCTCCCCCCAATAAATTCCTCCCTTAGATAAATCCTGTTTTTCTACTGCACTGAGTACTTTAACCTTAAAGATACCTCCTGCCTCTCTAATGCGCCACTTTTAACATATCCTATCACATAGTAAATGATCTTTTTGACAATTCGTTATCTTCTGTTTCCCAATATCTCATTGAGTGCTTTTGCATCTATGTTCATTAAAGAGATTGGCTTATAGTTCTATTTTTGGTTGGGTCTTTGTCTGGTTTTGAAATCAGGGTAATGCTAGCTTCCAGGAATGACTCTATGAGTACTCCTTCTATTTCAATTTCATTAAAGAGTTTGAGGAATACTGGTGATAGATCTTCCCTGAAGTTCTTATAAAATTTGGCAATAAATTTATTGGGACCTGGACCTTTCTTAGTGGGTAAGTTTTTTTATTATTGCTTCAATTTATTTGTCTGTTATTGGATTATTAAACATTTTAAAGTTATCTTGGTTCTGTTTTGGTAATTCATATGTATCTAGGAGTCTCTTCATTTCTTTTGAGTTCTCCAGTGTATTGCTGCACAGGTTTGTAAAGTAGTAGATAATAATATTCTGGGCTTTGGCATTGTCCTTTGTGATTTCACATTTTTCATTTCTACCTGAATTGCTCTGTGTCTTTTTCTCCTTTTCTTGATAAGACTGGCTAAAGTTTTGTCTATTTTGTTTATTCTTTCAAAGAACAAGCACACTGATTCTTTTGATTCTTTGGATTTTTTGTGATCTCCATTTCATTGATTTCTACTCTCGTCTTTACAATCTTTGTGCTTGTACTAGCTCTGGATTTAGATTTTTCTTGTTTCTCTAGAACCATGAGGTGAATGATTATGTTATTTATTCGAGTTTGCTCTATTTTCTAATGTAGGAATTCATAGCTATACACATTTCTCTTAGGACTGTGGGACATTTTGGATTTAAACCATAACATTTTGCCCCAGCCACCATCTGCAGTGGCTCATATATACCTCATAATGCAAAATGCATTTAGTCATCTCTAAGAGTCTGAACAGTTTCAGCATTGCTCAAAAGTCTAAATCCAAAGTTCTCTCTGATAGGCAAACTCTTAGCTGTAAGCCCATATAAAAATAATAAGAAAAGGTAAATACTCCTACCATACAATTCCAAAAGAGAGGAAAAGGGGCCTAGAAAAAATTAGATCAAAGCAGAATCAAAAACCAGCAGGGCAAACATTAAATCCTGTAACTCCATGCCCAGCACCTGGGATATGTAGTAATGAGATATTAGATTTAAAAGAACTTGGACAGTCCCAGTCCTCTGGTCTTGCTTGTTGCAGTCCATATGACCTCTCTTCTGGGCAGACTTTGGTCACTGCCACTGGCTTTCCTTGTTCCAGGCATCTCCAACTTTTTGCTGTCTTCACTGTCACCTTGATTTTACTTTTACAGCTTCATGCACATCTCACTCTTGGGCTCCTAGAAGAAACTATGACTCTGACACTGCATTGCCTGACCTCCTAGGCCTTTCTCTTAAATCTGAGTGCAAGCCCCCATGACCACATAACTGTAGCAATCTTCATGCCTGGAAAACCAGCACCATGTGGATAATAAGAAAGTCTTCTGCCAGCTCACGCAGAAGTCAGGCACCCTTAGACCATAGCTGCAGCAGCCTCTGAGTGTCTAGATTTCTGAATTTGGGGAAACAGTCCATAGGGGAACATTTCTCAGTGAGCATAGTACCCTGGGCCTTTCTTTCCAAAGCACTGTCTTACAAAAGAGTTTAACCCTTTATACTCTTGAGCCTATAATGGGTAGGGCCTGGCAAATTCCTGAGATGCCCTGAAAGAATATTGCCTGTCGTTTTGATGCAAAGTAATTGGCTCCTTTTTAATGGTGCTAATTCTTTCAGCAACCACACTTTCCCTGGCCCTAACATTACAAGTGCTTCCTTTCTGGCCAAGACACACAATTTTTCTTCTTGTAGCTCTGCTCCTAATTCTCATTATAAATCTAGCTGAAAACAGCATACCACTGCCTGATATTTGGGCTGCCTTAAAGTTCCTCCATCAGATTAATTAGTCTGCCACTTTTAAATTTGGCCCCACACAAAGTCTTAGGATATGGACAAAATTCTTTACCAGAATGCAGCACACATGCTCTGTAGTCTATTTCCCAATAGAGTTCTTATTCAACCTGAAACCTTATGAGCCTGGCCTTTACTGTCCGTTCCCATGTCGTCATTCCAGCCTTCTGAGCTCCATCTAAAAGTGCCCATCAAGCTCTGCTTACAGCAGTCCAGGGCTTCTCTAGCTTGCATCTCCGTATCTTTTGAAACTCCTCCATAAGTAATTTGAAAGGCTTCTGAACATGATCAGGTATAGTCATTACTGTGACCCCACTCTCAGTACCAATTTTCTGTATTGGTCATTTTTTTCATTTCTGGGACAAAATACCCAACACCTGCAATTTAAAGGAAGAGAGATTTGTTTTGGCTCATCATTTCACACAGTTTAGTCCATAGTTGGTAGCCTGCAAGGAAGAAAAGGCATGGTAGAAGGACATGGAAGAGAAAAGCTGCTCAACCCATGGCAGCCAGGAAGCAGGAAAGAAGGAAGGAAAAAGCAGAGAATGTACCCTTCTAGGTCATGCTTCCCCAGGACCTATATCTTTTACTGAGGCCCCATCTCTGAAATGCATTTATCTATGAACTCATCAATGGATTAATTCACTGATGAGTACAGTGCCCTCATGATCCAGTTATTTTCCAAAAGCCCCATCCTGAACAAATGAAACATTTTAGGTCTACAGCATAACACTGCTAGATAATGTACTCACTAATGACAGAGAGTTTTTCAATGCTGTATTTCCATGCCTAGAATAGTCACTAATAAATATTTTGTGTTTGATAATACTGGTTGGACAAATGGCTAGCTTTTTTTATGTTTTATTTGTATAGTCCACTTGCATTGATGAATATTCTTTCTTTCAAATTGGATAAAATAACTGTGCTGTTATTGTTGTCACTTAATTTTCTGAAGTTCCTGAAAGCAAATGTTACGGTGTACCTAACACTGCATTTTTATTGCCTACCCTACTACTTAGTACATAGTGGGTTTTCAAAAATTACTTAGTGAAACATCTGTTGAATAAATGCATGAATACATGAGAGAGAATTAATTTTTTTCAAACCAAATCTGGTCAAGTCTTAAGAATGGTGCTAGCTATAACAATTTACAAATAGAGTCCAGGGCATACCTGGAAAGAAAGATGTAATAGTCACCTTTGGTGCCCTGCTCATATTCCCTTTACCAGAGTCTATCAAACTTGAAACTATTGACATTTGGCATGGGTAATTCTTTTTTATAGATGGGCTATTCTGTGCATAATTGGATATATATATGGGCTCTAGGCATTGAATTCCAGTATCAGTACCCCCACTGTCCCTTCTCCTGATCCATGTTAATCAAAAATATCCTCAGAATATTGCCAATCATTTCTCACAGACAAAGTTAGCCACAAATAAAAATATTTTCCTTTATCTGTAACACACCCCACTTCCAACTGCGATTATTGGCTACTGAGAATTAGCCTTCTCAGGGATTTAGCTTAGCAGCATAAGGGTCTGCCTAGCAAGCATGAGATTTGTGAGTTTGACATCCTGGTACCACAAAAAAAAAAAAAAAGAAAAGAAAAGAAAAAAAAAGAAACTTAGCCTTAACAGGAGTCTCTCTACAACCATCCTCAGCCTCTGGGAGTTATTTCTTCAGGAGGTCTTAGAAGTTGTGCCCTTCTTCAAAGGATAACTTTAAGCAATGAATTGATGACAAAGGGAAGAATAAAATAAGCTGAAGATGGGATAACTGTGCTCCATTGCTCCCAGTGAATTCAGACCAAGGCTTTTCTTAGGTTTCCCTCATCCTATCCTATTTCCTTACTCCTGTATGGGATCCTCCTGAGAGCACTCTTTCAATAACTACTTGCATAAAAATTCTCATCTCAGGGTCGATTTCTGGGAATCCAACCTGACACATGTAAGAAAATAGGTAAGGAGAAAATAAAATAATGCTTACACAGTATCACAAATTCATCCCTAACATTTGAGAGACAGACTTTATTCAGGATGTTGACACCTGATCTTTCTAGAGAAAAGATTAGCTGTAGTACTTAGTTCTTACATGCAGAATGTAACAAAGTGTAGATGAGAGTGGAGGTAAAGGTAGCAACTCACTTCAGCTGTTATGTTCTGCCCATCAACATTTTCAAACTGTAGATCAACAAAGTGTGAGCCTTGCTTTTCCCTTTCTATGGTGAATATGTAATCGTTATCAAAGTTGTAAATGATATGACTCTCCTTCCTCACATGTCTGTTTAACTGGAGGCAAAATAGCCTAGCTTTCTCCATTGGGAAGCCACATACTTTTTGCCAGAAGCTTTTGTTAGTACTTTATCTTCTGTCGGGGACATCTTCAATCTGTGTCAAAACACTCAAATCTTACTCTCATTTCATGTCCCGATTTTACACTCAAAGTGTTTCACAAAAGATTTCCAAATCTTCACAGTCAAAAATTCCTCCTGTGGAAGTTTTTTCTTGCATTTACATTTATTTGTGCTTATTTCATACCCTTTCTACAAAAATCCTCTAGGGCTGGATGAATGTCTTATTCTAATTTATATTGTTCTTTAACCCTATCCTTATCCAGTGTTTGTTAAAAGAATAAATGAAGCCAGGCGTGGTGGCTCACGCCTGTAATTTCAGCACTCGGGAGGCTGAGACAGGCGGATCGTTGTGAGTTCCAGACCAGCCTGGGCTACAAAGTGAGCTCAAGGCCAGCCTGAACGGCATAGTGAGACCCTGTCTCAACAACAGGGCCGGGGATCTAGCTCAGCGGTCTAAGCACCTGCCCGGCAAGCGCAAGGGCATGAGTTCAATCCCCAGTGCCGGAAAAAAAAAAAAAAAAGAATAAATGAATGAGTAAATGAATGAAGAAAGATTATTTCTGTGGACTCATTTGTTTTCCTTTTTGGTAAAACTTGTTCAAATAAATGACTCCAAATAATCTTAAGAAGAATTAAGGGAGTAGTGACTCAGATAAAATTCACACTTTTAAGAAACAAAACAAATATACAACTAATATGAATATGGCCTTTCATTGATTCTTGGAAAATTTTTCAGTTATGAAGTATTTTCTCAAATACACTTCTCTGTAATATTTCTCAGCTCAGGGCTGGAAGCTGATTATAGATCATTACCTAAACACTGATCAATATGAAAAAGTAGTTGAGTTTGTTTATATGGTCCTTTAGCTGTCTCTGTCAAGTAGAGAGTCAAGTAAATTATCGTTACTCAGAATCATTGCTACATACAGGACTAGTCATAATTTTTTTTTAAAAAAAGCAAAACAGAAAAAGAAGGACAGAAACGATACAGAAGTCAAAAAAAATGGTACGAAATCAACACAGGTTAATATCTTGCCTATTGTTATCTTAGAAGTAGTTGTTCAGGTTACAAGATTTAGGCATAAAAAATGATCAAACAATCAAACAATGAAAGCACAAACTGTTCATTTTGATGAGCTAATAGAGATTAGTAGTATAGTTATGTATCTTGTACATATATATATACATACACAAATATATGTATATATGTATACCTATGCACATACAATCTTTTCCCTTCTTCTTTTTCTCCTTTCCCATATTGTAGTTGTTCTTCCCTTTTGACCACTTTCCTTCCCTTTCATTATCACCATATCTACTGTACATTTTCAATCTTATTACTCTTTCAGTCAGCCATATTTTTTCAGTAAAAAATTTTAATACCAGACTGAGAAATGTCACATTCCCAACCCTGAGTCAGGAAACAATATTCTGATTGCATTTACTCTGTACCTGGAGGTGATTTCAAGTTCCTGAAGAAACTCATACACTGTAAATTTGAAAGGAAGCATGATTTGAAAAGGGGGAGGGAAGGATAGCCTCAATGGGGTTCATCTCCCATAGTATTACGAAGAAAATTTTTTCTGCTGAAGACATTGAGTGAAAGAATTCAATTATTGCTTTACGGGATGGTTACACTTGGGCCACACCAGGACACTTGGGCCAAAACAGCACTGTCCTGAAGCTGGTCATCAGATGAGGAATTCAAGAACATGTCCTACAGTAGATAGCCAAATGTAAAAGTGGTTCCAGAATGCAAGTTTATTTTTCTTTCATGGTAAGTCAGGAGTAGATAATCCTGGTGAGGTTGCTTCTGCCATACTTTGTCTCATAGTCAAACATAATTACCAGAGAAATTAAAGAATGAATCCTTTACTCCAGGTGACATATTCAACTAATAAGGAGGTATTTTATTACTTTAGGATAAAAAAGGCTAGAAATAATGAGAGACAAATAGCAATTTCTGCCTGTGGTATAAGAACTCCTAAGACTTATATGATTCATACTTCCTTGTGTTCCTGTCTTAGATATGGGCAGCATATAACTTGCTTCTAAGCCACAGAATATGGAAAAAATTGAGCCAGGTGGTGGTGCATGCCTGTACTCCCAGCCCTTGGGAGACTGAGGCAAGATTGCTATGAGTTCAAGGCCAGCCTGAACTACATGGTGAGACCCTGTCTCAGAAAACCAAAAAAAAAAAAAAAAAAAGAAGAAGAAGAAAAAGATGAGGAAATGTAGATAATTAGTATACATGATCTATAAATGATTACCTAACATAACGTTGTAGCATCTGTCTTTCAGGAGACTTTTTCCTAGAGATTGCTGGAAGTAAGCAAGCATCCATGTTGGAGAATGTACATGGCAAGGAACTCAGTGTTTTCTAGGAGCTGAAAGTAGCCCCTGGCCAACAGCCAGCAAAAAATAAAGCTCTTCATCCAACAACCACAAATAATTGAAGACTGCTAATATTTACAAGAGCAAGAAAGCAGATCTCTTCCAAGCTGAACCTCCAGAGAAGAATTCGCCCCCAGCTGAAATCTTGATTGCACCCATGTGAGACCCTTGTAAGATCATGGGCTAAGTTGTGCCCAGATCCTTGACCCTCAGAAAATAAGATAATAAATGTTCGTTGCACTATGCCACAAAGTTACTGGTCATTTATTGTACATTAATAGAAAACTAATATGTTAACACTGAAGGCAACTGACATTCAAAATACTGTTTAAAAGTATTAATGTGGTGCCTTATATACACTAAGTATTTGCAAAGTATAAGCCATAATTATCATCATCATCATCATAAACAAAATCATTCTAATTTCCTAATCCCAGACTTCTTTAATTTTGTCATTATACCCCTCAGAAATCTGGTAGCAAGGCACAAAATCCCAATACGGTGAACAGCTCTTTCCATATCACTTCTAGACTTCTTCGAAGCAATCAACTTTAAAATCTAACTGGAGTTGAATTTCCATTATCTCTGCACTGGTGATTCTTGTATATCCATCTGCCACTCCACTCTAAGAAATTTCCCTCTCAAGCATACAACAATCTCTTGGTTATGCCTCATTGGGGGAGAGTTGAAGAGAGTAGGATAAGGCTCAGCTAAGAACTGCAGGGAAGATGACAGAAAATAGATCAATAACTGTGGAGTCCAGCTAAGAATAAAAGAAACAATTAGATAGAGGCTAAGTAGTATAAAAAAAAGAACAAAAAACTATTGCAAGGCTTAGGTTAAAATATTATAAGGTAGTAGTAAAATATTGAAAGAATAAAGTCAAAGTGAAATTAATCAATTGCCTTGAAATCTGAATTTATTCATTTTAATATTATCTAGCAGAGCAAATAAGAGCATCTGCTTAATACCCTGACGTGTGACAAGAATACCAGGAAGAATTTTAAATATTTTTCTTAAAAGACAGGAGAATAGAAAATAAGGCATCTTTCAGAGTGTTTCAAGATAAAGCTTTTACAAGACCATATAAAACCTTAGCTATTTTAGATGATAATGTGTTAAAGCAAATTAACATCTCCTACATCAAGCAAAGATTGCACAGCTAAGCCATTACATATAATATAGTGAGGCAGAAAAATGAAATCTATTCTATGAAGTATATAAAACAAATAGAAATTGCTGTTATGAGACACCATAAAATAGTCAATAATTCAAAAGATGATTAAAAATAAACAACATATTAGTAATAAAAGCCTGGCAGGGAGAACATTCTAATAATGGATTTTATGTTTTGCCTTATAGCAGCTGAAGAATCTTAGAGAAAATATGAGCAAAGTAGCTATTACAACAAAAACCTATTTTAGTTTTTGCATGTGTATGTTTATTCTTAAAACATTAAAATAGCTCACTCTGTAAGGAGAAAAAAGTACTTGAAAATAATGAAAAAATAAAGCATAAAGTTACTAAAAATAGAAAAGAATGATTTCTCCATGCAGTCTGGTGTCATTAAATGCTAAAGACATCAGAATAATTATGTAATTTTTAAAACTCCTACACTGTTGACCAGCATTAAATGCTTAGCACTGATTGGATTTTCCCCTATTTTTCTATACTCTGGTTCTACAAACATAGTAGATTAACTTCCAAATGTTAGTGAACATATACACAAAGCATTTTAGCATTGCTTCTGTGTAGAAAATTCCATTTCTACAAAATTTTTAATTTTCTTCCCAGAACATCTCCATGTTTAATTTTTCTTCCGAGAACAGATCCATATAGATCTATATATATAGATAGATATATAGTCTTTTTTGAGACAGGGTTTCACTATGCAGTTTATACAGCCCTTGACCTCATTTTGTAGCTCAGGCTGGCCTCCAACTCACAGAGATCCTCCTGCCTCAGTCCCTGGAGTGCTGAGATTACAGGCATGTGCCGCCATGCTCAGCTCTCCCTATTTCTAACATCATTACTAGTATAATATCAAAGTCACTACCCCAGAGTTTCCTTTAATGTACAGTCAGTTTGTGCCCAAAATATATAACTGTAGTAAGACTATAGGGTCACTACATCCCATTAACAAGTATCACTGACAGTGACAACAAGTATCACTATAATCCACACCCAGGCCCACAAGAACAAAAACAAAAACAAAACAAAAAGACTACTTTTAATATGTTTATTTTTGGTGACTTCCAAGAATTTATATTCTTTAACAGTTGCAACATTTATCTGCTGCCACATAATCAATGGTTTGTTATAATAATGTCTTTGCAAAATTATTTTGATGCTGTAGAATAATCACTCAGAGGAAAACTTCAGTTAACATATCAACATCCAAAGAGAAATCAGAATAGATACTTTGCACTTAACACTGTAGAAAAAGTTGAGGCAGATTTCTGGATCTGGATATGGTGGCATGTTTTTAGAAAAATACAAGTCTTTTCATATTTTTCTTTAATCTTGCCCTCAACTAGAACTGGTCTGAAATCCTCCAAATCAATTCTTTCTCATTCCTGTGCTTTTCTTAGTTCCCTCCACCATGAATGCTAATCTTTACCACCTTTTAACTTTGCAAAACTTTATCCATAAATCCTTTAATGCCTCATTTTTATGATGCCTTCATCCTGATCATCACATCAAAAGTGATTCTTTTTTATGGAATAGTCTATTTGAGGAAATAATCTAAATTAATCCCAATGGTATCACTTCATACACAGTGTCCTATATTATGTCTATTCTTGATGTGCCTCATTTTCAGGCTAAAGATTGAATGCAATTTCATTTCTACCAAAAGAAAAAGGACATTGACTTGCAAATTTATGTTGAGAAATATGATAAATATTCACTTAATAAGAGAATCAATAAACAAATGAATGAGTGGGTAAAAAAATGAAATGGTTAGAGAAAAAGTGATCGCTAAACTTTATACTTTTTGTTTGTTTGTTTGCTTGTTTCTTTGTTTTTTGCGGCACCAGGCATTGAACTCGCGACCTCATGCTTTAAACTCTATACTGTTAACCCACCCCTAGCTGCACTAGGAATGCAAAGAAGAGATATAAATAAATGTAAAATAGCTTGTCAAGTTATCATGAGTTATGAGTTATGAGTTAAGGACTGAAAATGGCAAGGAGCAGATGAATGATATTTTATGTATCGGAATATAGCACACTAAAGCAGCGACAGAATAATATATACAAAAATCAATGTGAAGAATTCCTGCTACAATGTGCCTTTCCCAAATTCCAGCAGTTTGTAATGTTTGCAAGCTTCCTAAACTTATTTATTTACAAGGAAACTCACAGAATTTCTTCACTGAAGTATGAACTCTCAAAAATGAACTGATAAATAAAACTGATCAGTGAAATAAATCATCTGGACAAAAGAAAATCAAAGGTAACATGGTCATTCATAATTTAAGAAATGCACTGGGATTGCTACAGGCATTTAGAAAGTATTATGCAATATAAAACAAACTGTGAATCACAAAGGCTGCTCTTCTTTATACACAATAGGGTATGAAGGTGTGGCAGCTGGCTCAGATCTATTCTAGAAACTCATTGATAGTTGCCTGTAAAAATTTAGCTGAAATGATGTCTCATAATTCTACATATGCCTCTCAAGAATACTTACAATCCACATCCTGGGATTTCAGATGTGACTAAAATAGCCAGAGGGTTTCAGAGGGACACTCGTTATACTATAGTAAGGTAATTTGCTGTTTCAAATGGTAATGGTGACCAATTAGGCTTTGGCACTGCAAATACTGGGAGTTTGACAGCAGTGCTCAGGAGAAATTTTGTATACTGGGATTCAAGTTTCATAATGTCTTTCCACCAAATATTTTGAAATGAATTTAGCATTAAGATTTTCAGTATGCTGAGCTGTCAGTCAAGCTTTAGTTTTCTGATAGTGCTCTTTAAAGAAAGCATAGTGCATTATTTACCCTGATCAGTAACAGCAGGTATGTCCAACCTAACACCTCCACTAACAATCTACAGACATTTTGCCATTTTGTAGTACTGAAAAAGCTTAATTTTCTATACAGCATGAATAAGCCTTTCAGAAAACAATTTCAAAGGAGATTTCCAGAAGCAACTTCTAAGGGCAGCAGAAAGAATGATGCTTTTAGCATGCTTTGATAACTATCAAAATTTCCAAATTACATAAATGCTTAATAACACATAAGCATTTCTAACCTGGGCCTGCATGCGATATTACTTCTTCTGAAGAACCTTAAAGAAAATTTGAAAGGCATTTCAACAGCACTTTCAGTTTAGGACATATGAAAAGCAATTTGAGAACTGTAGTCAGTTAAAAAATTTTTGTGGATTTACTGTCTCCCAGAGGATATTATAATTAAATAACTACATGAATTAAGTGTGGTATATCTTTGTATAGCAATCACCAACAGATAAGTCTTAAGGCACAACAAACTCACTCTTGTAGAATAAACATTGAGAGGAAGTAGAGATGTTTTTCTAGAAACAGTAGACTGATACTGAGGCAGACACAATATTCTATTTATATTACACTTTTTATGTCACATTGAAAGAAACTGTTCTTAAGTAATTGAATAACAACAAAACTAAACTATAATATCACAAATTAAAAGGGATGGGCGAATAACAAAAAACCACAAGGACTCAGTTCTCATTTGCATTACATTTATTGCACTTGACAATAAATTTTAAATATTTCAAACAAAAGTCCAAGTAAGATTTTTTAATTTCAAACCAGAAATTAAAACGGTGTAAAAACAATACCTAATCATAATATTTACCAAGCTCCAATATACTCATGATATTCAAACTGTCAGAAAAGGTTATATAGTATACTATAACTGTAAATTATTTAAAGGAGGAAAAAGAATGGGAGGAGGAAGTAGACCATGACCTATGTTCATTGCCCTCAGTCTAGACATGCCCTCCAATTTTGCTCAACAGAACATGGAGAAAGTAATCCTATGACTTCTGAGCTTGGGCCTTAACATATCTACAGTTTTTACTTTCTCACCAGGACTGTCTCCATTTAGATTTCAGCTACTATGACAGGAAAATCCCAGGTCACATGGAGAGGTCTTAGTAAAGAAAATTAAGGTATCCTGGTTACCTGAGCATCTAGTGGACTGCTAACTCCAATTCCCACCATGTAAATGGCCATCTTCAACTAACCAACCCAATGAAACTGTTGAATAATTGCAGTGAAGTCAATCTCACTTGGAGATTTGAGGATTTATACTTCAAATAATATTTAAGAACTACCACATATCAAGTTTTGATATAATATCAAAGAAAAACATCTATGATTATCTGAATAAATAATTGCAATAGACTTTCCTTTTCCAACCATATCTATATAAGGTCAAATTCTTTCATATTTCGATAAAAAACATATTGCAATAGATTAAATGTAGAAGCAAACTTGAAAATTCAATTGTTCTCATTTAGACAAATATCAAAGAGACTTAAAGTAATATCGCTAATATTAATATTTTTGTTTGGAAATTGTTATTTTTCAAAAAAGTACATGATTCATGTTGAAATTCAGTATTTTAGAAAATTTGTTTAGTTTTGTTTACAGTTTGTGGGAAGGAAGCCAGGGACTTTTCACTGAAATAAATCTACAGAACTTTTTTATTTTTTATTTCCTGACAGGGTTTTGCTGTTGCCAAGGCTGGGCTTAAATTTTTGATCCTTTATGAGTTGTTGAACACTAAAATTCACCATTACAAAGCATACAATTCAGGGATTTAAAGTATATTCACAAAGTTGCAAACATTACCACCACTTAATTCGAGATGTTTTTATCACCCCACAAAGTAAGAACCACATATTCACTAATAGTCACTCTCATTTCACCTACTTCTCAGTCCCCAGCAATGTCTAACCTACTCTTTGTCTGCCAATTCTGGACATCTCCTTGAAATGGAATCATACACAATTTTTTGTGTCCAAATTCTTTCTCTTTATGTGATGTTTCAATGACTTGCCCATATTGCCCAGTTGTCAAAACTTCATTCCCTTTTATGGTCAAATAATTCCTTTATATGATACACTGCATTTTATTTATCTATTCATGTACTGGGTGGTCTTTGGGTCTCTACTTTCCAGCTATTATAAACATTTTGATATAAGTATTTACATATAATATCTTTGTAATTATCTTGGGTATAAACTAATATTATTTTATGTTAGTTGATAAATATTTTAAACATTGCTAAACTATAAATATCAGTTATAAAGTTCACATAAATGAAAGCCTTTATAACTCCCAAAATTATTTAAAAGTATAATGACTTCCTGAGACCAACAACTGGAAAATTGCTACAATACAAAAAACTTTTCCCACTTTCCTTTTCAAGGAAATATAAGAATATAATTTTCTCAAATTTCCTTTAAATCATTGATTCAAAGAAATTCAGATCTCAGCTTTTATAAAATTTGCTCTCTTAAATGCTTTATTTCCTTCTAGTGGTTCTTAAGGGAAATAGTAATAAACCAATATAATAAAGTCATCCAAATGAGGGTTACTGTCATGATAGTATAGTTCTCTTTCTATGAAAATGCTAAAATAGTTGAAATGTTGCATTACATTTTATAAATAGTTAGAGCTTTCTAAAAATGTTGAACTTCATTTCAGACATACAAGCTTTCCATCCATAAGGTAAACGGGCTACAGGCTCCTGTGTCAGTCCTTGGAACATTGAGATAATTTCCTTGGGGAAGAGATCTCTGCTGCTATCAATCTATTTTTGAAAGTCTAGTAATTTGAATTTTACCTTTACTCATTTTTAACAGAATACTTCTCATTAGGCCTTTCACAATTAAAATTCTTGAACCAGTACTTTATATTCAATCTAAGGTAAAGACTTAACATTTCCTATTAAGAAACACATTTGATACAGATATATCCCAAATCATATTAAGTTCATAAACAACTCTAGTATATTTTTGGTGTCTTCAAATGACTATACATGGAACTGAATTACCACATCAAAACATGATTATATATGTAATTTTCACTATCTGAATCTCTACAAATTTAAAATTCATTAATGTAGTCAGCTACATTCTTAAAGACTTTAGGTCATGTTTTTCTATATGTGATAAAGTTCTAAATAGACATTAGAAATAGGTATCAGGATATGTTTTCATTACCCTCCCATTATTAAAGGACTGTATTAAATAATAAGCATATATTCTTGGGTACTGGCTTGCCCTTCTTTATTGAGAATTGAAATCCAAATCCTCTTTGGATGATTGTTCCATGGAGTGGGATAGAAATTTCCTCCAGACAGTTCATCTCAATTTTCTCCAAGGTCATCTAATTATTCCTGATTGAGTTCCCTTGAGACATTTTAATCTAGAAATGTTTCCTCATTAGTGCTGACATCTCATGAGTTTTGGGGAGACATTCGCAATATCATTCATTTAAAATGTAGATTTTGAAAGGGAAGTCTATGCTTTCAAGATGTTTTGGACATAATTTTGTACCATATATGTCCATCTTGTAAAAGGGGAGACATGTTACATTCAGAAATCATTTTGCATGAAAAGTCATAGGCTTTGGAGTTCAAATCACTGTTTCTTGTCAACTAAAGCAGTATAAGGAAATTACTGTGCCTCTTTGAGACTCGTGTCTCCTCTGAAAAATGAGAAGCAACATCATTACAACTAATTACCAAAAAGCAAGTAAACTGTCTCATAAAATACAGAGGTTTGTATTTTGCTATATTTATTAAGTTGTGACATGTATCATCACAATAAAATCAACATAAGATGACATAGAAGAAATTTAACAAGAAATTCACTACAATGTAGAGTAGAACAGTTATTACCCTAACTGCACTAGGAGCATGCATAGAAATGGAAGAAAATCACGACCGCTCTAGATGTAAGCGCGTCAATAAAATATTATGCTAGTTTTTTGTTAGTTTTGTTTTGTTTTGTTTTGTTATGTTTTGTTGAAGAGAAGGAGATAAGTCATCCTACAAGAAGGATTTTCCACTCCTGTTATAAAAGACCTACTTGGGAAATTCTTTCACTAGAACTAGAAAATTCTTATCTCTTATTTGGTCCTCCAGTTAATGAATAATATAATCATTTATGAGAATTTATTTACTCCAACATCATTATGATATTCTCCCTGCCCTGCCCAACAAGGCCCATAGTGGTCTCTACTACTCAACACAGACTTTTTTTTTTGGTACCAGAAATCAAACTCAGGACCTCTCAGTTGCCAGACAGGTACTGAAGTGCTGAGCCCACCCCTCAACAAAGACTTTTGTTCCAAGTCTTACTCTATCCTACTATGCCTGTCTCCATGAGTGCTATACCACCACAACTTGATTACAGTAGCAAAGACTCAGTTTAAGAAGGACTCCTTGCTTAAATATCAGTGTGTTTAAAACTGTATATAACTATAAATAATTAACCATAGTCACCATACTGTACTATAGAACACTAGAATTTAAACCTCCTTATCCAACTTATTTTTGTATATTTGAAAA
Source organism: Cuniculus paca (assembly GCA_004365215.1). NCBI lineage: Eukaryota > Metazoa > Chordata > Mammalia > Rodentia > Cuniculidae > Cuniculus > Cuniculus paca. The sequence continues at coordinate 2,812 of RJWT010008700.1, read as the reverse complement.
TAATAAGATGTGAATTTTAAATAGTCCTAAAAGCAAGAAATGATAAATGTTTGAGATGATGGGCATGCTTATTCTGATTTGATCATTACACTTTATGAATCAAAATTCTATACTGTAAATACGTAAATTACATGTCCATTAAAAAGGAATATATTAAAATGCTAAAAAACTGGGCAACCACTCCGGACCCCTTCTGTCTGTCTCTAAGACAGAAGCTTTCTTTCTCTCAATAAATATATTCTGCTCTCAAAGAAAAAAAAGAAAATGCTAAAAAACTTTAAAAAAAACTTACTAATTAACTACTGAAGAAGATTCAGTGTTTAGCACATATCTAAAAATATCTTTATCCATAAGTTCTGAATGTTCATACTCATCTCACTTGTCTTAATTATTAGATTCTTTTTAGTTAAGCTATTAAGATACTATTCTCCCCAAACCAACAAACCAGCAAATAGTATTTTGAAACCATTTTCCAAGTTTACAAATCTTAGACAATATTTTGAGTGTATTCATTCAAAAAGTTCTTTATTGAGCACCTTCTACTTAAAGTTTGTAAAAGATTTAACATGGTTTCATGAGTATATTTTTAAATACTATATTCCAAATCCATGTCTGATTCTACACTGATGATGCACTCAATTCAAATTTATTATAACCTGACCGCCTCTTATAGGATATTTGTAAGAAAGCTCCTTTAGAGCCAAAAAGGAAAATCCCTTTAATCACATACAAAGCCAGGCACAGTGCCTTGCTTACAATTGTGTCTTATACTATTGACTTGATTGAATACAGAATTTTCTCTCATATTAAAGAATTCTTAGGCTAATTCTGAAAATAGTTCACAGAAATCGGCAATAAGGTAACTAAGTAAGGCTAATCTTGCCAATTTAGCTCCTAATAATCATTTAAAAAGATGAAGAGAATTCCTACATAAGAATCAACTCTGAAGTAAAAAGGAGCCTATATCCATTACACAGTACTCCCTCCCAATTAGACTCTAATAGAGAGCCAAACGAGTCCATGTCAAATCTGTCTCTCTGATTAAAATTAAATGGTGCTTATAGAAGAAGTTCAATAGGTATCAGAATATACTCAATCATCTTTATACTTTTAATTACCAAGGAAAAATCTGCTTTTGCAGTGATATTTTATATAGATTCGTTACAGCATCAAAATGGAAAAATAAAACTATGAATAGTATGAAGTGAAGTCGAAAGGCCTTTGCCATTTTCTTTTGTCCACATTACCTAGCTTCAGATACAAATAAATTTGACTGCATTTCTGATGTGCTTCACAGTTTATGAGATGAAGAAAAAAACCAAAAAGTCTGAATTAAAAGTTTGTTCAAACTTAATGTCAGCAAGATTAACTGAAAATTTCAACCCTGATTTTCAGAATGAATCTATTTTCCACTCTATAGCCAAAGAAAAAGGAAAAAAAAAGGTCAATAATGTTTTAAATGCAAGATTACTCTGTATCCCTTGCCTGGAAAAAATTAAGTTTTATCAAGGATAAGGTTTAGAAACCCTATGAGTTCAGGGGCTGTGAAAGATACATGAGTCAAAATGGAATCACTCAGGTCAAACCCTGACAAAGGAAGCTGGAACAACCTATGAAAGGAAAGCTCTCTCAGAATTTGCCTGAAAACCAAACTATGAAAGGACTGTGAGCAGCACAAAGACAGCTAATCATTTAGACAAGAACCTTGCCTGACAGAGAGCTTCCCAAGCCAAATCTAATGAAACAGCTTGGTATGACATTAAAACTAGTTTTACCTGATAGCTGCAACCACGTGACCATCAGAGCACCCAGCTCCTAAATAATAAGCTTTGAAAGCAACTTAGCTCTTCTCTTTTCCCTAATAAGACCATAATATCTCTCTTTTGTTCCTCAGACATGTGGAAAACATCTGCATGTGCTCAAGACTGTAATACTATACTTTGTTTATTCGCAGACAAAAGTTCCTTATCTGAAGATTCGTTTCTATATTTCTGTCTGACTTTGGCAGGGTTATCCAGCAAGTGGTTGATTAATAAATATTTTTCTAGATGTAATTTCAACAAGAACAAAATGTATATGTATCAAATGTTGCTTCTATGTTAAGTATTATGGTAAGAGTACAAGTACTGTGGTAAGAGCCATGTATTTATTAGCTCATTTAACTTACAAGCCTATGTTTATTCATGTCTTAGAAATGCAGAAACTGAAGTTCTGAGAGTCTCTATTTTACTCAAGGCCGCACAATTTGTAAAAGGAAGAATGGGGCTTACAGCTCTTTAAAAAGACCAAAAGTGAGAGAATAGAAAGACATTTCTGAGCAACACAAATTTTAATTCTTCTGATATGTGAATGTAAAGCTAACTGTTAGAAATAATGTGTTATATGATAGAACACATTGGAAAAATCTCTGAGACTCAAGTAACCACAGTTAAGATGGGAAAGACATAGCCTAACAGTATTTTATGTTTATAAAGAAAGAAAAGAAATGAAGGAAAGAAGGAAGGAAGGAACAACAAAAGGAAGGAAGGAAGGAAGGAAGGAAGGAAAGAAGGAAGGAAGGAAGGAGAGACGAGGAAAGAGCAAAACAGTTATAAAGATAGTTAACAAGTATTCAGTGGTTTTGCAGCTAACGAGTATGTCTTGTATTAAGACACATCAGGTCTTTCGAAGATGGCGGAACAGTAAGCAGCAGAGTAAACAGTCTCTCTGAGAGAAACAGTTCAGATGCTGGAATATAACATCATGGAGAGCACAAGAAGGAAGGAACTGGGTCCCCTGAACCAAGGAAGAATCTAAAATATGACTTGAAGCC
>RJWT010008699.1:0-25982 GCA_004365215.1 Cuniculus paca | reverse complement strand
AGGTTTGTTTATGTACAGTGGAGAAGATACGACTCAACTTTCATTTTCATCATCATGGCCAAATACAGGACTTGTGTGGACATTAGAAAGAAAGCTAGCCCAAGTAAAGTGAAATAATAGAAAAATGTAATTCAAGAAGTTTAAGAGAGTATTATTTTTGCAAAGAGGCAGTATGTAATCCTTAACAAATAATGAACTTTAAGGGAAATATTTGGACAAGATAATTTTAGAGAGAGTTATTTGTGATATAGATTATACGTCTTACACCTATTCTGTTATTGTTTCTAGTTGGTATTTTTAATTTGTGCTGTTAAAATGTGCTGCTAAAAATCACAGTATTCATAACAAAGGTTAATACGTCTGACCTGAAAGGATATAGAACACAATTTCAACTTGAATTTTAGGTCTGAAGTAATACTTAAACTTGAATTTCCTTTTGAAATAGCATAAAATAAACAAACCTAGAGTTTATAGGAGCTATAAAATATGTTATTGGTGTAGATACTGAAACACGAGGATTTGGACTCAATACCCTTATAATCTAAATGAAAATAATATTGGAACTTTATTTCGAGAGCAGATTGTATGATAAATAAGTTGAAAATACATGATTAACAATACGGAGGAAGAAATGTGAGTTTGCTTTAGGACTTCTACCATTCTTCGTATTTTGGTCTAGAAAAGTATGACTTTATATAGAAACTTACTGTGAGCTTGCTGTTTAGCTTTAAAGGCCATTTTTATTAAATACAGATTGCAAATTTTATATTTGTTCTGTTCATCTGTCCTTTTTTTTTACTTTAGCTGCCTCTGAGGATTGACATCATTAAACATCCAAATGAAACAGATGGCAAAAGCACTGCTATCCATGCAAAACTCTTAGCACCTGAATTTGTAAACATTTACACATACCCTTGTATTCCAGAATATGAAGAAAAGGACCATGAAGTAGGCAGATTTTTTTTACAAGTTTTCAAAATGAATATAAAAGTAGATTTCTAACCCCATTTCCTCTCTGAATTTGCTTGAACATAATTTAATATTTTTCTTAATATCTGGTTTTATGCTCATTAACAATAATAAATATGCATCTTCATTGATATTTTCAAAGGTCAAATGATCCTAAACTCACATATTTTCTTAAGTCTTATGCTAATTTTTGATAATTTTCCTGCTTTATTTCTTCAGGGTTTTATTCTTTGCTGGTATTACTATGCCTGCTTTTTCCTTTTTTCTTCACCATTCTATTGCCTGTATTATAGGTAGATGGTCTAATTTGGTACAGACTGGCAACCAAATTAGAAATGCTGTTGGATTGTGTCCATAAGAAGAAAGTAAAGACTGAGTTAGAGTGATTTTCAAATCCTCCTTAAATCGAGAGCATTAACACATAGCCTTTGTAATATTTCTTCTGGCTGCCTGGATGTCTTGTTCATTTTTACAGTCTTAATTGATTTTCACACAGTTGAAATTGTCACATGAGTGGGATATTCTGGTCTTCTTGCTGATAAATGATTATATAATAGATCTCAAAAATATCAGGCCTTGGGTACTTCTAAAGAAGCACGTAAACCCTTTTAGGTTTTGCACAGGCTGTCTTTAGGTATGGTTAATATAGAGACAAAATTAAAAATTAATACATTCATTTGTTCCAGAAGGAACTTGGCAAGATTTTTACTTTCCTTTCTCATATACCTCTATCTTCCTACCTACTTGTCTATATAATTGAATTTATTTAGAAAGTTGTGTTTGTAAATGATACCTGAGTTTTGGATCTAGGAATGTGTTTGTGTTTCTATTCTGCTAGATATTGTTTATATTGATAAAATAGAGCTGTAGTGTACTACTTAACCCTACCATCCATAATGGCAAGTCTCATGTACTTGCCTTTTTATAAAATGTTCTTTGATTTAAGGTACTATTGACACTCCTCTGTCAATCAGTAAATAACTTATTTTGAAATAATACTTTTAGGTAGTGTATTATTATAAGTTATTAGGAAGAGCCAAAAATTTTGCCATACATGTAGGAAAACCACCTATAATAGAACCAACCTAATACTCACTTCTCAATGTATTTTTTCCTTAAAGTTTTAAGTCACTCAGAATTTATAGTGAAAATCACAGTAGCACATAGCTAACCTGAATTTCTTTGTTTTAGGTCGCGCTTATTTTTCCTGGCCCTCAGTCTATCTCAATAAAAGATATTTCTTTTCATCTGCAAAAAAGGATTCAAAATAAAGGCAAAACTGATGACCTTGAGAGGCCGTCTTTTAAACGCAAGAAAACTGAAGAAGAGGAGAGCTCTGATTTAAATGACAGCAAGTGCAAGGGCACAACACTGAAAAAAGTAATCTTTATAGATAGCACCTGGAACCAGACAAACAAGATAGTCACAGATGAGCGGCTCCAGGGTAAGAGACAATGTTGCCTCCTGTCCTTCAAAATGTCAGGCTTGCAGATAATGAAAGAATTGCGTTTAATGTCAATGCTTGCCACATTTGTTTTCTTTCTTTCTATATTCTATGTGTATGTATGTATTTCTATTATATATATATATATATATATATATATATATATATATGTATTTTTAGTTGAAGCATTCGAGGCAGCAGGCTTTGCAATCTCACCCTTAAATACTTAAGTATGCATCTTTTAAAAACAAGACTATTCTCCACCATGATTAATACAGTACTATTATCACTCTTATGAAAATTAACAAAATTCCATAATATCATCTAACATACAGTTTGTATTCAAGTTTCAGTAATTGATACAAAAATATCTCACAGTTTTTTCCCCCTTGAGGCATCATTTAAACTCCTCACATTTCATTGGATTATTCTGTATCATTAGTCACCTTTACGACAGTTTCCCTTATTTATTTTTCTGTAACAGATTTTGTGAGGAGGACAGGTCAGTTGTCTGAGTATCTTACCATGATTAAGTGCAGTTTAAATATTCTTTGGTAGTATACTTACAAGCAACGATAAATTCATTCCAAGTTTTACTTATTGTTTTGGTGTAATTATTAATAGTATGTCCTTTTGTTGTCAGAAATGAATCTGTTTGATCACTATGTGGTTAAGCAATTCATTTAAGAAGCTGTATACTTATTGTTGCATTAAAACCAAGGGATATATAATGCAAGTTGCTTTAGTATTTATGATAATTGATTACTTAAGTGATGACTATCACATCTTTGCACTATAAAGGTTTACTATTTGTAATAGTAATCTGTGGTATAATGCTTTCAAAGATATTTTCTATAGCTTTTTAGTATGCATTGATGATGGTTTAAATCAATTACATTGAGAGTTAAAATATGGGGAAATTTTATATTGTTTCTTCCGCATGTATTAACTCTCTCTCTCTCTCTTATTCTTTCTTTCTTTTTTTGAGACAGAGTCTTGCCATGTTGCCCAGGCTGGCATCAAGAGGCACGATAGGCCCCACCCCACCATGCCTAACTATTCCTATATAGTTCTTATACAGTTCTCTTTCTCTTTCACTCCACACCTTCTCCTTTTCTTTTTGGAATTGAGTTTTCACTGTGTTGCCCAGGTTGACCTCAGAGTTTGGACCCTTCCACTTCAGTTTGCACTGTAGGAGGGATTACTGTTCTTGGCCATTGTGCCCAGCATACACATTGTTTCGAAATCACTTTTTTTTTATAATTTAATGTACTGTAATCTACCATGGTTGTGCTCTTTGTGATGCTCCAGTCATCTCAAATGAATGCCACCGGGAATGCGTCAAAATCTTCCTGGCATGGCGTCATCAATGTTTATGATATAACAGAATATCCTAAATCCGCTTGGAATTTTTCCCTGCCCAAGAACTGGAATTGACCATTTTTCTAAAAATTTCTGGGTCCTTTCAGTAGGAAATGATAATAGAAATTAAGTTCAGGTAAATTCATCACTACTTGGATCATTGCTGCAGTGGATGGAGCCAAGAAAAATAAATAGATGTATGAATTCAGTGGATGCTCCCTATTCAGATTTAATGTTACAGGAATCTTCTTTCATTTTACATTGGTATTTCTTTCCCATAGAGTGAACTATTGATCCTAGTAGTAGTGGTTTAATGTAGTTATGCTCTTTGTTCAACACACTTAGTAATTGGAAGAACAGGAGCCCAAACTGCCTCTGTCCCCTTGTACCTTACAGTTCTTGAGACTTTCTTAGTTTGTCTAAAAGCTTCAGTTGTTTTTCCCCCTAGCTGTCTGATGGCTTTGTTTGGTGTGATCAGAAACAAGAGAGAGCCACACAGTTGCTATTAAGCAGTTGCCAAAAGTCCCGCCTAGCAGTCTCTCTTTGGCTGTTGTTAGAAACGAACATCATCTAGAAAAGACAGTTCGTGCCTTTCTGGTGTCTGATTTGTGTTACTCAGGCCTGAGCTAAACTGTGTGACAGCACTACATATCACTAGCTTAAGTCATGGGGTTTGTACCTCTGAGATGTCCTAAGTGTTAGCAGGGTTGCCTGGCAACCCAGTTGTCTCTGTGTGCTCGTGTATGGGGGTGGGGGGAGGTGGGACAGGGTGGACTGCACAGGATAGACCTTTAAGGTTTGTCGTCGTTGATGTTTTTATAGAGACGAATCCCTGCGGTCCTGTTCTTTGAGAGAGGCAAAGGGAGCCCTGCCTAACACATTCTCTTGAATGTTTATAGCAGTTCCTGCCCAGTTTGGAGATTTTTCTGGGCCACTTTTCATTATTACCTTATATGGTAATTGCAAGGATCAAATGAAAGAACATAAGTGAAAAACCCTTGAAAAAACTAAAAAAGGAATTACTTTGGCACTATGGAAAGTCTGGTTGCCTGCAGTCAGATTTGCACAGAAAATTCCTGTTCCTCTTTCCCACTTCACATAGGAAATGTACATTTCAGTTCTGCACTAGGTCACAGTTTTTAAAAGAGGTTTCCGAATCTCTTCAGGACCCTGCAGTAGTTCTAGCCACAGCTCTGCTTGTCCCCGCCTCTCCGGCTCCTCAATGCACCCAGGAAGTAATGGAGACTTTGGGCATGTGTGTAACTGCTATGTACGTGGATCAGCCACTTCTGGATAAACTAAGTTATGCAAGAAACAATCCACATTTATTGCAAATCATTGGCTTTAGTTTTAAATCATTTCTCATTTGAGAAGGTTAAGCTGCAAAACGAACTATAAACCTCATTCTAAACCTTCAAATGTAATGCCTTAGAAATTGTGTATCCGTGGTTCCATCACAGTGCTGAGGTTCAGAATCCTTGTAACAATGCCAAACTGTACTCTTTTGATAAACTTTACAGAGAAAATAGTTGGGTGTTTTACCAGTGTCAGAATTCAACACTGGAAGGTGGAGTGCCAGGTTTACTCACAGAAGGTCAGCCTAAAACTGCAAGTGTAGAGTGAAGACTAGCGTGGGAAACTTTGGGAAAATGCTGAGAACAAATGGGTTCTTTCTGTGGGAGGGGTTCCGAATGAGTAAAAATGACATTATTCTGTAAATTTGCTGTAAAACTATCGAGTTCTTTTCCCTTTCTTTTGACTGTGTTGATGCACCCTTTAAAGCGGTGCTTTTGTTCGTAGTAGAAGTGTCGCTTGGACTTCACCCACACTGTCACTAAGCGCTGTGCCTCCTCCACAAGTACGTTGACTTACACTGAGTTTAGAGCCTGCTAAACCTACTGTAGGTGAAAGAGCATCTAATCCACCCGAGCCACAGCACATCCTCCTCAGAGGCACAGTGCACTGCAGACCGCAGGCGTGGACCACAGGGCCGGCCCGAGCTGCGTCCCTCTGCCGCTGCCCGGCAGGTGCAGAGTGCCCTTCTGCCTGTCCCAGCCCAGGAGGGGAGCAGGCGCTGAAGAACAGCGCCTACTGAGCGCATCACCTTCCTGCCCTCGGCAGGATGCCCGCACTGTCTCCTTCAGCCTTCCTAATAATCATACGCGAATGGGCTTAGAATTTCCTTATTTTTCAGTTAAAGAAATCCAGGCAACAATTTTGGAGAGAAAAGCTGCTTGTAAATCTGTGCTATAAAAGATACCGAGTACTAAATACACTAGCAAGAGAATTTTTACATGTGTATGTTGAACTAGTGAAAATAATAATTTTATATAATCTAGTGTCTGTGTATTTCAGTATCTTTAAAGGTTCTTAAATTTATTTCCAAGCAAATTAAACAAATTTTTAAAACATTTGATGAATAGTAATAATCACTAAATCATCTTTTTTCCTTTTTCCTGAGATACTTGGAATTGAACTGAGGGTTTCACACTGAGATACATCCCAGATCTTTGTTTTTATTTTTTTATTTTTGGGGCAGGGGCTCCCTAAGTCATCAGGTTACCCAGGCTCGGCTCAAATTGTGATCGTCCAACCTCAGCCTCCTAAAGTGCTGGGGTTATAGGCGTGCACCACCATGCCTCGTTTAAATTCTTCATTTTATACTTAACATTTTAAAAGAACATACTGACATTCAAGAAGCCAACACATTTTCAGAGTTATTTTTAATTTGGATTTTATGCTAAAATTCTGTATTAAGATTTTAATTGTCAGAAATTTTTTAAAAACTTTAGCAAAAAGCACATACCACAGCTAATCATTATCACTATTGAGAAGGAGAATCAGATTAGGACCAATAGATCACCGGAAAAGAGTTTTACTCTGTGTATATTCTTTTTATTTTTTGTAATGAGAACATATTTTTGTATGACATGTAGAATTAAAAAATAAATTAAAAGATAATTGGAGAAAAAAGTTTTAATTTAAGCCAGAAAAATAAATCATTTAACCCAATAGCCCTTTTTTTCATAGAAGCACAAGTTCTGTGTCAAAGAACATATTTCAACATCTTTGTATATTTAGAGGCTGTAAATAAAATTAAATTGAATAAATAATCATGAAGTAAAATAAAAGCTTTTAATTGAACTAATTACTGAGAACATTTTTAAATGTTTTAAAGTTTTACCTCTGGTTGTAATTAATGAGTACTTTAAAAGGATTTAGTTTCAGTTTTGGTGGTTGTAGTAGTTGTTGGTCTTTGATACAGGATTCTAAAAATTGAAGTTTTCGGAATACCTAGATAGAATATTTTAAAAGCAGAAGGGCTTTTGTGATTTGTCCATTCATTCCGTTACAAATTTCTTTCGCATGGACACCACAAAAGAACAAAACAAAACACCTTTGTGTATTTAGTAGTAGAGCTGGGCCTGGAAGTACCGGTCCAGTCCTTTTCATGAAACTTAAGTACAACCTAATCATGCTAAAAACAAGTTTAAAATTCTTCTAATGATGCCCCAGCCCCTGTGAATAAATCTAGAGCAAACTACCAGGCATGACACTCAAAGGCAAGCATACTTTGAGTTTCTCTGGTGTCTTCTACCATTCTCATATGTGTAATTCTAGATATTTAACTATGTTAGTTTCTTGCATGCAGAATGATTTTTCATACCCTTATGAATATGAAACCACCTTGACCTGTAGTGTCCCTCCCTCAGCTCTTTATCCATCAGGTTTTAAGCAGAGATAGCAACCCTCTGAGAAACTTGCAGAGACTCCAGGAATCTCCTCAGTGCTGCCACTGGACCCCAAACATGGAATTTTCCTATCTGTCTGTGTTTTCCTTATAGATTATGTGGCAGAAAATGCACACAATACTTCTTAATATCCTTTCTCTTCTCTCATATTAACAAATATGTTCAGCGTGGCATCTGTCCAGCCGGAAACAGTTACCCACACTTCCTCGCAGCCAGGATAACTATGTGAATCACAGCAGAAGAAAACTAAGTTCTGTGTGCCAAACCTACAGGAAAGTCGCTGTTGGTGCTCGTTTTCATGTTGCCTGGAGTTCATCCCTTGGTGGAGGCTCACAGTGATGTTGCATGAGGACATGGGAGTCTCGGGTCCTTCATAGCTCTGTGAAGCCCTTCTGACGGCCTGGGGGCCTCCCCTGAGGGCTTGTGTGTGTGTCAAATAAGCTGCTACCTGTGCCAAAGGTCCTAGCCAGGTCTCTTATGTGCAGCTGAACGCAACTCTCATCGCCTGGGATCAACCCGACGGCAGAGTCTGCTTCGTTCCTCTTAAGTTTCTTCATGGCAGCTTTTGAGGAAAAATCTTTAGTGTGGAATTTATCAGTCTTTATGTTTAGGCCTTTTTATGTCTTATTTAAATCTTTATCCACCTCAAGAGACCATGTTTCTCATAATTGTTTAAGATTTTTTCTTGTTTTGCTTTTCCACGTAAATAACGTCAGTTGTATTTCTGGCTTTCCACTTTCTATGCGTCTGGTTTTATTCTTGCTACTTTATTGACTAGGACCTCCAAAGTGATATTGAATGGAAATTTTGTAGCAATTATCCTTTTGTGTTTTAATCTGATATGTTTTTTTAAATGACAGTTTTATTTATATTTGCCCAAATATTGATATACTTGGACTTATTTTTACCATTTTAATTTTTATTTCTATTTGTCCTGTTTTCTTTATACTGTTTCTTTCTTTTCCTGTTTTTTCTTTGATTGAACGGAGGTTCTCTTATTTTTAAATTTTCTGATTAGATTGGTTTAGAGAATAGTGCATATATTACTTCAAAAATTTCAAAGCCACACAATATTTTAACCTGTCCTTTTGGACACTATAAGAACTTAGTATACTTAAGTTTTACTCAACTCCTGGTGCACAGTGCTATTGGTCCTATGCATTGTTTTTGTTCTATTCTTTATTGTCAGCCCAGAAGTTAGATATTATTTTTAATTTTTAATTTTTTCATTTTATGAAAAAAATTTTAAAATAATAAGAGAATAACAATAGTTAATACACTGTGTTAGATATTATTGTTTTATATTGGTAATATTTATTTGGATTTGCATAACTGCTTACTGTTTTCCTTACTCAACATTCTTTATTTTTAATTTTAAAGAGAATAGAACAAAACAAAACAAAGCAAAACAAAACAGATTAGAGTCAAACACAACATAACATTTCAGAATAGAACACTGCAAGCAATATAGGTCTTCAAAACATAACAACAGGAGATTAACAATGGCTACCCTAGTGTCTCTTGCCTTCTTCAAAATGGTTGTTCATACATTTACAGACAATAAACTCAAACAAAACAGAGTAATATAAAACCAGATAAAACAAAAGAGTGAAAGCATTACAGGCCTTCAAGTCAGACAACAAGAAACCAACAATGGCTACTGTAATGTCCCGTTTTTCAAAAGAGCTGCTCCTGTCTTCTCACATATTGCAATCAAATAGTAGAAAAGTGACTTAAACCAATCAAATCAAAGAATAAAAGCACCATTGGACTTCAGAACCTTTCTCCCATATTTATCAGGAATTTTGTATCTTATTGAGTCTTTCAGTTTCTTACACTAGGGAGAGGATGCCATGTTTACACATGTGAGTTTGGTTTATTTCACTTATGTTACTCAACATTCTTTTACTGCAGAGTCTTTGCTGATTTATGGCCTGTAGGAATTCCTTTCATTGGGGTTCTTGTTGGCACGTATCCAGTTTTTGTTGATCTGTTAATATCTTTACTGTTTTCCTTGATAAATTATGTCTGCTATGTACACAATTTTAAATTGCTGCTTACTTTTTTGATACTTTGAAGATATTCCAGGATCTTCAACATTTATTGTTGTTAATGAAAAGTTTTCTATCATTTTACTTATTCCTTTGTATATGATCCATCCCTTTTCAATGGCTACTTTTAAAGTCTTTTCTTTATCCTTGATGTTTTATAGTTATACTAATGTGAGTCTAAGCTCTTACGTCTTTGTATTCATTCTGCCTCAGATATATTATATCTCATGTACCTGTGGTTCTGCATTTTTAAAGTTAATTCTTGGGTGAGTCATAGGTGTTATACCTTTAAATGCTTTCTCTACTCCATTCTCTGCTCTCCTTTCCTCAGATTCCAATTAAACCTTTGACCCTTCATATCTCTTAATATCTTAATATTTCTCATGTATTTCTGGTCACTTTCTGCTGCATTTCTAAAGTAACTTTCAGGTAAAACGAGACATGATAGTAGAGCAACATGGATGACTCAGAGGTTCCAGATTGGCCAGTGGGCCACATTCGGTGCTATCCTTGTCTTTTCTTGCTTTAAAATGTGCTAAAATAAATGGCAGACAAGTATGGTGGGAGTCAGAGTACTGCTCCAAGGAGCAAAAAGCATTCTGGGCTTGTGTGTAGATATCTGAGCTGTAAAAGATAACAGTATTGCTTCATTAATTCTTTGCTCTTAAATTTACAAAAGCAAGGCTTTCTAGCTGAGCGCGTAATTGAGGCTGTGTGGTGTGATGTGGCAGAGCTAAGGCCACATCTCCAGGTGCTTTGTTCATGAAAACTTAGCCTGAAGACTGACAATGTAGAAGTATATTTTTAACAACATTAAGGACCAACAAGTTGCCAGTCTCTCTCAGTATAAAATTTTAACTGCAAGTCAGTTTGTCAAGGATGCAAAACTCTATTTAAAAATTGGTGAATTTAGTCTTGTCACAAATTGTGATTTAAAAAGACACTGGTAGAGAGGAAATAGAAATGAATATTTAAAATGTTAACTACTTTTAATCTTTTGCTACAAGGTCTAAGATGTAGAAGTAGCTGTCGTGGATATGATTTCCTTCTGTGCCATGTATCGCTTTTATATCTACCTTAATGCATTTAAAGTAATACCCTGTTTGGATTTGGGATTGGGGGAATGTATTTGTACTTCTTTTTTTAAAAAAATCCTTGAAATAATGAAAATAAATCAATATTATTGTACCATACTCTGTAGTTAAGAAATATTTATATTTTTCCTTTTTTTTGGCAGGGTTGTTACAAGTTGAGTTGAAAACAAGAAAAACTTGCTTTTGGCGCCATCAAAAGGGAAAACCAGATACTTTCCTTTCCACAATTGAAGCCATTTACTACTTTCTAGTAGACTACCATACTGATATACTAAAAGAGAAATACCAAGGACAATATGACAATCTTCTATTTTTCTACTCCTTTATGTACCAGTTGATAAAAAATGCCAAATACTCTGGCACTAAGCAAACAACAAAACTTAGCCATTAGCTGTTTACAAGCTACCTATCATTGTATTCTGCTGAAATTAATAAACTTATACTTGTGCTTTTTGTTTATCCTTGGGAAATCATTGTGTGTAATACTTGCCAGACCACTTGAAAAAATTCCCGTTTAATTTGCTTTACTTCATATTTTTAAAAAGGAAATTATACCTGGGGCAAGTTTCAGGGTTAGTGTTCATTAAAAACTTATTTTAGGAGCTAGCCACTTAATTTGCGTAAGTGGTAGATCTCAGCTTCAGTTACAAATGTTCACTTGCAAATAGTTTTAATGGTATATTTTAATACATATTAATTATATAGCTATATAATTATAGTTAGGTATTTATGTAGAGATCTTTGAATCTTTTCCTCTTTACTCACTACCACCTTTGGAGGTACATGAGGTCAGAATCTTCACATAGAAGGAAATCACTGATGTGTGATTTTCTTGAGGTAAGGGTCAACACATAGGCAGAACCAGAGTTAGGTTGCTAGTTTCTCGTGCCCTTTCTCTAAGTGCACGCAGTCTGCAATGTCCACACTTACTGCCTTTTACATCTACCTGGCGTCTCGCATCTTATTTAGAGAAAGCTTGTTAATAATCATGTTCCTCCCTTGGGGGTGTACATATGACTAGTTTAGCAAGCTCAGAGTTCCGCATATCCTAGTAACTGTGGCTGATCATGGGCTGAACACCTGACCTTACCACATCAAGGTCCTTTGTGATTAGTGTTTTGGCTCCTGTAAGAGATAGGGTGACCCAGTGTGACCCAGTGGTTCCATGCACAGACTCTGGAGCTATAGACCTGAATCTAACTCTGACCTTTCCTTTTCTGTTCACCAGCTGTATGCCAGTTTTTTCACTTGTAACGAGTAATAATAGTTACTTTTTTGGGTTATTATGAGGGATAATTGTGTATAAGGGTCTTTCAGCAGCGCCTAGAAGGTAGCCCAAAGTTGGATTTCTTTGGGCTAAATTTGGGACTTCCTGAGCCAAAATCTGTTGCCATTTAACTGGATCTACAAACCAACTAAACATAAAAAGAGTAGGAAAAGAAGCGGGAAGAATAATCCTGTCTCACAGCCAGCTAAAGAAAAATGATGCCCATACTTCAGAGAGGCTGATTTAAGTAAATTGTAATTGCTTTCTTGGATGATTATGAAGAATAACTGATTGCGTGGTAGGGCCTTTCGGCGACACCTAGAGTGTAAGTGCTTTGTGAGTGTTGGCCATTTTCATTATTGAGAAGTGTGAACAAGGAATGATTGAAGCCTGGACCTTCTACTGAAAACAGCCAGTCTTAGAATGGATTCAGAAAAGGAAAGAGCAGAGAGACTGAAAGAGAAACAGTCCCGCTGACGTCATTTAATCACAGATGTGACTGCTCAGGAATGAAGCCACCGTGCTGAGTTTGCCCCCTGGACCCACCCCCACTCTTCCGTTGTGCTGTCACTCTGACTGTTGCCCTCTGACTTTTCTTCTGATTCAACAAAAGTAAACAGCAGCAGCAGACTGGCAGTGGAGAGGAAAAGTGAAGCCGCGTGTTTCCCTCCCTGGGTCGGCTGGTCCCGCTGCAGAATGCTGTTCTAGGAGGTACCCTTTCCCTCCTTCTCTGCATGTTTTCACTTACACAGGCAGTAATGGGTCCCCCTTGTGACCAAGTCTCAGGGTAAATCATTGCCCCGTGTTCCTTTCCCTAAGCCCCGCCCCTACCTTTGTAAATCGTTTTACTCCACTCTTCAAATTCCCCTTTTGAAGTTGCCTTTGGTTTCTTTCCGGGACTGTACTATATTAGATGAGGGGAATACCAGTACATTTACCAAAGTGTAAACACTGGGACATATGACGTGTTTTATGAAAAAACTGCAGCACATTATATTTCTCTGTTGGGAATTGAAAAGATATATTGAAGGTTCTGAAAAGTCCTGAAATAAATATTCTGAAATTTATTAGGTTAGTATGCCTTCGGCTTACTTGAATTTACAATATCCAGTGGAAAGGGGACACTGGGAATCTTGCATTTTAGAGAAATTTCTTATTATATACATTTGAATTATATACATACTGAAGACCAAAGAGGTTGAGTAAATTGCATGTGGTTTTCACAATTAGCAGCAGAACCTGGTCTATAGTCTAGGGCTTCTGCTTTAGTTTGGCTCATTGAGTTCACCATTGTGTTATGCTATTCACAAAGAGAAATACAAGGTTTGAACATCATTAGCTCTATAGTCTTAGCCAAATAAACTAACTGGCTTACTTAACAATTATTTTATAAGAATGGAATCAAAATAGATTTCTTCATGTTTAAAAGTTGGCCTTGGGTATAGAGGCTTGAATTGATTTAAGCAGGGCCAAAGTTGGATTTCTTTGGGCTGAATTTGGACTTCCTGCGCTAAAATCTATTGCCATTTAACTGGCTGCACAAGCCAAGTAAACATAAAAGCAGTAGGAAAAGAAGAAAGAAGACTAACCCCACCTCACAGCTGGCAAAAGAAAAAACTGATGCCCACGTTTCAGAAAGGCTAATTTACAACCAGATTTATAACACCAGATAAAATCTCAAGTTGTTTCCAAATGAAGATAACACCTGTTAGAACAAGGAAATTGCTGTACTTGTTTTTCTGTGGTATGACACTGCAAAAATAGTCCTCCTTTGCTCTCCTCTACTCGTGGTCACTTCTCAGGTTCTTTTGTAATACCCTCTCATGAATATGGTGATATGCATTTCCAAAACTCTATTGTATTTTTCTTGCTCTTTTGCTTCTACTGCTTCCATCTAAAGCTGCATAACTGTGCTGGTCTGGCAGGAATAAGGCACCCATAGAACAGAACCAGGTTATCCCTGTCACCCTAGCCGAACCCGATCCATTTTGTCTGATGACTGACCAGCCAACCCCCAAATAGGTGAAAGATCCTCAGCCACGATGATACCTCTGTGAGCAAGAAATGTCTATTGCTAAGCTACCAAAGTTTAGCTATTTATTACCCAGTTTTATCGTGGCAGAGAGCCCACCTTTGGATTCTGTATCAGATACATCATGAGCACCAGAGAAGGTCTTCAGCTACACTATTTCTTGGCCCTTGATCACTCACTTTGGCTTAACTACCATCTTATGTAGTGACTCGTGGCCAACAGGTTTATGTGATTCATCTGATGGGGTCAAATAGCTGCATGACTATGCTACATACTCAGAATTTCTGGTGCATCTCAACACTTCTGTACTCTATAAGTACCATACCCAAGGGCTTCCCCAGTAATTGTAAAAAGGGCTGGAGATGCAGGTTGGAAAATTAGTGAAGTTAACTGGATCAGTGCGTAACAGTGTCAGGTAAATTTCTTTGCCTGCTGATAGATTGTTTAGAAGCACTGTCTTGATCCTTCTTGTTCAGCGATGTACCATGGACCTAAGCAAGTGTATTTGCCAAGAGATCTACAATGTCTCGAGATTTTTCATGAAACAGCAATGGTGGCAGTACAGTAACCTCCCAATATGCATCTACTTTCCATCTTGCTAGTTTCCTTTTCTTTCCTCCTTACTTTTACCAGCCTGATTTGTACCTTCTAATAAAGTACAGTAGTAGATTTAATCTTTCCCTCAGGCTGTCTTTTCTGGGGAAGCCAGTTGTTTTAGTCTGGATTTGGTGAGAAAACAGACTCATTACTAGTATTACTTAACCTTAAGAGAAGCTTAGCAAAGGAATTAAGAGTTCACCTGAATTTGAAGCCACGAGGGGAATGAAGTCTGGAGGCTGCAGAGGGAGGACTAGAGAAATGGACATTCACAGATGCTCAGAGTACCCATGACTTAGTAGAGACTCTTGTAAGTCTTAAGCATAGCAAGCTTCTCATTCCCTTAATCTTCATAGGGACTCTTTGATTCAGCCAACAATACCCCTTTAACCCTTCAGAAGTCTTAAAAGATGTGTAGTATATGGTTATCATCTTTATTAGGTCTTTTCTTTGAAGCCATGTTGATTTGGTTTTTATCCTAATGCTGCATGTAACAATCACATTTCATTTGATGAAAAACAATTTAATTTTCCAGTCCCAAATGTCCTAGATTCTGTACTTCCTTTTAATTCCATTTGTGTATCCACTTCCATATTTTGAGGTTGTTTTCCTACAATAACTTACCTATGCCTACCAGTCAGCTTATTCTTTAAAAATTTTGCCTCCAGATCTCATCAAATATCATGAGTACATTAGATACATTTTCTGTCTTTCATGTGACTGGAGGATACTTTATCAGTTTTTTTATTTCAAAATACTGGCAGTTAAAAAACTTCAATGAAAAGTTTACCTAAATAGTGACCCTACATTGAAGGCTACCTGCCAAAAATCTACACAGAAGAACCAACGAATGGTAGCACATGCCTATAATCTCATCACTTGGGAGGCTGAGGCAAAAGTTCGAGGCCAGCCTGGGCCAGCCTGGACCATAAGGACATCCTGGACTGCATAGCAAGACCCTGTCTCAAGAAGAAGAGGAAGAGGAGGAGAGAGAGGAACTAAACATCCCTAACCATCGGTAAAATTGGTGGAATCTTCTACAAGAGAAATAGGGGAAAGGCCTGTGGTTGTGGCTCCATGATAGAGAGCTTGCCTAACATGCATGTCATTTTGGGTTCAATCTTTGGTGGGGAGGCAGAGATTATGAATATGAATGAGACAAATGGGGCAGCAAGGAATCTGAAGAAAACAGGTGAACAGAGACTATCTTGAGATGGGTCCTGAGGGCTTGCCTTTGGAGGGTGTATTTCTTGTGGCACTCTTCTCTGTGGTCTGCTTTCCAGCCACCCTTGAAATGAGCCACTTTGCCCTTGTTCCATGACATTTCTTTTTGGGAACCAACTGACCATGGATTGAGCCCTCTGAAACCATGAGCCAAAAATAAACTTCTCTTCCTCTAAGTTGAAGGTGTCAATATTTTGTTCCAGCAATGGGAGAACTGATTAATCCTGAAAAGACAGTGTGAAAAATAACCAATAAAAAAAAAGAGATCCTGGAAGTTTAAAAGGTGATTGCTGAAATACAAATTTAATACAGGAATTGGAGAATAAAAGTATAGTGTAAGAATAGAAAATTCTAAGTTTCAAATACTTAGTTCAAGTTCAGTTTAAAGTTGTAATTGAAATCATGTACTAAAAGCTCATGTACACTATATTTAATTTTAAAATAAAATTAAAGGAAAGACAATAGTGCACATACTCACCATTACTCTTTGTTTTAAGGGAGAACATTGGAGATTATTTAAATGGCAGGTATTATGTGTTCACAAAAAATAAGGAGCATTAGATAGGTGGAATAAAAGTCTTTATACATCATGTATTAATCTGTTACATTGCATGTTATTATTGTGGTGTCAAGCTCTCATGGGATTTCTGAAGTGGGCTAAAGCCCTTTCTCCAAATTATTTTTAACCATTGTATTTTCATATTATTCCCTTGAGGCACTGACAGTTACAATCTTATTTCACATAGTGTTATAGTAAATAGAATTTATTTCATTATTGTAGAATATTGTGCTTGATGGAGAAAAGTAACTCACCTGTGTTGATTAATTCATTGTCTGTGACTTCAGCGTCCTTATTCAGTAATCCTGCCAGTGTTACTGGAGTTAATTAACTAGTTAGTCAAACAGCGAGACATTGTTTTGTCTTTCTTTCTAAAGGTCGTTTCTAACCCTAACATGAAGTTTGGTTTTTTTCCACTTGAAGAAGCCTCTCAGAAAGCTGGAGAATAAGAAACTAAGATTTAGGATCAGTCCAGGAGGCTCTTCATCTGAATAATGGGAGTTGCACAGAATGGGACTTCATGGTGGGGGATTAATTCCTAAATTGGAGGATGTGAGTTTTGAGAATGAAAAGACACACAGAGACGAAGGCCTAGGTAGAGGAAAAACACAAGTTTTCAAAGAGAAGTAGGCAGGTAATACATTGAATCAGCACGTCAGAGCATTTGTCAAAAACAACATTGGAAACTAAAGGACCTGGGCTGGTGACTTCAGAATTCTTAACTGAAAACAGCTTTCTACTTGAACTTTATCTCTAGTTACACAATCAATGGGGAATTGTACAACTTGAAAGCAGAATTTATAGGAATTATTTCCAACATGGTACTTTTGATTTTTTTAATGGAAGGCTAACTGGAGGATGCAATCAAAATCCCAGAAGAAAGACCCAAGAAACAACTTGGGTTGAATTAGGAAAACACTCTCAGAGGGACAATGAACAGTGATTAAGGAATAACCCTGCCTGTGGTGTGGGGAGACCTGACCACAGTTTTAGTTTTATGCCTTCTTGTTTCTGGATCCCCTTTCTGTGGTGTCTCTGTCCTAGAAAACTGACAGAGAAAGCCGCTCCTAGGCCTCTTCACCTGAGGCATGAGAACTGAGGAATGTGCTTCATACCTGGGCCTGACTTAGATAATGTAGATAACATACTGAATTTAAGCCCTGACAGGGTAAGAATTTTACAGAATGAGAATATTTTTGCAAGTAAGTAGGACAAGAACTGTGCCCAGAGGGTGGACTGTAGTAGCCTTCAAACAATGGCTCCCAATTTCTCCCATTCCTTTGACACTTAAACCACTTCTGTCTTTAGGGGGTGAAGCTCATCTCCCTTCTTCTTCAATCTTTCCACCAAAGTGGACCTCCAGAACTGTGTCGCAAAGTAGCAAGAATGATGGGACAGTGTGTTCAAAGCAAGGAGTATTTTGAAGGGAATTAATGGCAATGTGTGTTTTACTGTAATTTAAAAAAATCTAGACATTTACCATATTTTTTGACCACATTTTGTATATATTGTTGGCAATGTTGCAAATAGAATAATCTAAATAATTGAACCGACCTTCCTGATTGTTGGTGACTGCTCTTGTCATTTTTACTTGGTCATATATTTTGGAATTTATGAATCTGAGAAATCGTTGCTTTTGGGGCTTTAAAAATCTTAAGTATAATGGATCCTAAAACAAAAAATAATTATAAACTTAATCTTAGAAAAAATTATCTAATTTTTATCATTTTTAATAGATTTTTTCCCACATATTTCTTTCTTATTTTATTATTAAATGTCTGCTATTGTAACATTTTTTCCCCTTCAGTGTCTCAAGCAACTATTTCACAAACATTTCAAAGAACTCTAGAGATAAATGCTATACTTTCATATACAGTAATTTCTGATTAAGCAACAGTTTGTTAGAAGGAAAGGACAGAAAGAGAAGAGAGAGAAGTAGAAAGGGAAAGGAGAAGGAAGGAAGGAATGAGATGGAGAGAGGAAAAGAGAGGGAAAGAAGTAAGGAAGGAAATGAATACAATTATGGAACCAGGTGGCCCCATGTTTTATAATTTTAGAGGAAAGAATTTTTTTTCCTTCCAAGACACATTTCCCTGAAAACATGTTGTTTGAATTTAAAAAAATAAAAGTCTTTGTAACTTTTGGAAAATATTTTTGCAAAGTTAAAAATGTTTTCCAAATCTAAGTCTGGACACCTCAATTTATTTTAACAATGGGAGTTAACAAGTAATTCCAAAAGTAAATTTATTTTACTTCTCAGATAAAATCGATGTACAGAAACATTTCATGCCTGACATGGACTCTTTAAGAGTCCAGGCCGTTCTGCTGGTAAGAAGGAACACGTGATAAGACGCTGGAGACTCTATAGGGAAAGAAAGACCACATACAAATAACTAATGCAGCCCCATCATTCCCCCCAGACATGTGAGACAGGCCCGCTTGGACTCTAGCTCAGCACAGCCAAAAGGGAAATGCCACCACAGAAGCCATCGCCAGCTACCTTCACTCAAAGCAACTATTGAAAGTAAACTGGATACTACACAAACTGGGTAGCCAAGTGAGTTTTTTCGTTATCTAGTCAGTAATCCTGTTGTTACATGAATGTAGCCATGCTGGCCAACCTCTATTACGGTTATGGTTTAGATCTAGAACGTCCACCAGAGGCTTCCTGTGTTCAGGAAAATGAAGTTTGAGACCATAATGTTAAGTGAAATGACTCAGACACATACACTAGAGTATCACGTGGTTTCTTTTATGTGAGAAACCCAAAATATAAATATATTAAAAAGAAAAATGAAAAATAGATCATAGGAAACAGGGAGATAGACCTTTTTTCAAGTGGAAAGGGAACCAAGGGATGAAGGGAGGGGAAGGGGTCATAAAAAGAATTAAGGTGTGTCATGTACATGTGCCAACACTCCACAATGAATGCAATCATTATGTACTGCAAATGTGTTAATTAAAAAACTGATTTAGGAAATGTACAAATTTTGTGTGTGTGTGTGTTTTGCCAACGGACTTTAAGCATTTCATTTCTAATTGCAAACCAGTTTTAAGTATCTTTCTGTACTACACACAGTTCTCAGAGGCCTGTCCTGCATTTATTCTGCAAAACATTATGTATAGCACTTCATTAGAATGAGCCATTATCATATGGTTATTATTGGTTTTGCGTTTATTTTCCCATGGATCTATGAATTCCTTATGAGAAAGGGCAATATCTCCTCATTTTGTGTCCTAAATCTAACACTGTGGTTTGTAGTCTCTCTTAAAAATACTGGCTGATCTAGATTGAATATCTCATATAACAAATTACCATAGAGTCTTTCTCTTTGTAGGGCTTTATGTCAAATTGCTGCTGTGTTGTAGCTATCTACTCTAGGGAAAAAAAATATTTTTAGCCAGATATCTGAGAAAGGAATCATTTTCTCTTTTTCCATTTGGCTGAAGAGAACCCAGAGGAAAATGTAATGAACAGAAGATTTTTACATCAGTCTTATATATTTTGGGGAAAAAAGATTTGCACATTTTTTTTACAAGCAGTTATAAAAATTAAGCCTCTATGCAAAATGATACTTGGGAAAATAATGCCCAGAGGAACAGAAGTTCCAGAGAATACCAAATCCAGTTGACTGGGGCCCATCTCATTTGGGCAGCAGCCGCAGCTGTGGCAGCGCAGCACAAGATGAAACGCACTGAGGATCTGATACAGGGGAAAGAAAGCAAAATGGGTTCCTTGCCTCGGGACCACGGGTGAGTGCATAGACCCTGATCTCCCTTCCTTCTTCACTCCCTCTCCCCAGCCCCTCATCGTCACCCAGGAAATACATTAGTGATCTGGGCAAGAGCTGGCATTTGAACTTTAGCTGCACTTTTCTGTAATATTGTGGTAAAGGGTCTTAACCATATCAAAGATGACGACATTGTGTTGTATGTTTCTAACTCTCACCAAGGATGGACAAGTAACAAGCCACAAAAAAATACTTTTGTTTCTAAATTTTTTTTCTATAAACAGTATTTTGCAATGTATCAGAGACAAAAGAAACACAATAGTTCTAATTAAGCTTTCCTTAATTCCCCCAAGTAGCCTAAGATCATATGTCTGCCGGAAATGACACTAGATTTAATTGACATTTTGTAGAGAATATAATTTCCACTGTTATTTTCTGAGTCTGGCCTTGTACTCTACCCACTTTCCCCCTGTTTCTTATTAAATCATCAAGAAACATCATTCATCTAAAACAAAAATTTGATCTGCATAACAGTGTAAGAGCTGCTAGCCACTGCATGGAGGTAGCATATCTATCCTGTTAAAGAGCTACTAGAAAAACTAACCCAGGATAGTGGTCATCTTTAGGAGGAATAGTAGGCACGAGTGGGACTTCTAAGGTGAGGCTCATGTTTTATTTCTTGATCTAGGTGCTAGTTACATGGGTGTGTTCAATTTGACAAATAATTTAACTATACTCTTACTGTAACAGAAGATGACCCTACCCAGTCAATATACTTTAGTTTCTTACTTGTCCAGGTAACAGTTCCTGTTCTAGTTCCAATTGCTTCTGGTCTCTTAAGAAATGGCCGGTCACTGTGATGCATAGCTGGTCACTCTGCTGCACATTGTATAAACCAATCCCCAGTTGACAAGCCATTTTGCCTCTGTACTTCCTGCTTGCTTATCCCATATAAGCCCTAGACTACCAGAGATCAAGGTCTAATATTCTATGAATGATCCTGATCAGTACATGTTGACATGAATAAATCTACCTCCAAATTCTGGGTTTCATTTTGGTGTTTCTGCTTGCCATTGTACCTGATGTGTTGGCCTGGAAGACTGTGCTTACCATGCTGACCTCTTTGGTCATGGTTGTGGCCCTCAGAGATGGAGCAAGGACCTCTCCAAGTCCTGACAGGAAAGCACACCCTTGAGATTTCTCGAGTCCCCTAGGAGGTCTAGAGGAGGATTCCTAGCTCCATGCTCGAGTGGCTCACATCAGACCCCAAAGGGAGGAGGATGCAATCTGTCTATCTGTCTGTCTGCCTTCCTG
Organism: Cuniculus paca; assembly: GCA_004365215.1. NCBI lineage: Eukaryota > Metazoa > Chordata > Mammalia > Rodentia > Cuniculidae > Cuniculus > Cuniculus paca. The sequence continues at coordinate 4,586 of RJWT010008699.1, read as the reverse complement.
CCCAATTCTGGTAAGACCCTATGGGGGACAACAGTTAGTCAGTCAGTCCTGCTCAGTTCAAGCAGAAGAAAACTTGATCAACTCTTGTTAGTCAAGGCTACCCTCAAGGAAGGGGGGTTGAAATGTTTAACCTCTGAGTGACCAAAGAATGGTTCTGTGAGTGAGTAGAATGGGTAGCACAAGCAATAGGATGCTCCGTCTATGCATCAAGGCTGGGAAGCACTGGTCCCAGTGGCTGACTGGGCCCTCACTGCAGTCCCATGGCAATCAACGTATGGCATAACAGAGGCCTCACACCATCTTTAGCTAAGTTGTGCCTTAGTCCCCATAGGAGCATAACCAGGTGGGCATCTGGTCTCTCTCTGAGGGGCACCCAACTTTTTGTCTGTTGCACCATTGTTCAAGGGTACACAGCACATGCTAGGAAGTCAGAGATGGAAACTAATTAGTCAAAACTCACAGTCCCAGACTTCAGGAAAAATGGTTTTTACAGAGTCAAAAATAAAACCAAACCACTCACTGTGTCTCAAAGAAAGAAAAAAGAAGAAGAAAGAGGCCCATTCTTCCTGAGAATTCCACCTTGGCATCCTTGTCAGCTGCTGCAGTTGCTACCAATGCCTGCTCCCAACTCATCTACTTCCAACCAATTGAACTAGTTCCAGCTAGCCATTTCCTGCCTTCAGCCACAGGGGCCCTTCTTCCAGAGCTGTCTGCTAACACACTTAATCCTGGTCAGATGGCATCATCTAACACCTGCCTGAGATGACTGTCAGCAATTCCTTCTGAGTTCCACATTTTTGACTGAGGAAAATTAGACTGTCAGTCCTGATGAATGGGTTGCCATGGCCTTTTCAAAGGTCACCTCACCTAGAAACAACCTACTCAAGTGCTCTCAAAGACATCAAAAGGGGAACAAGAAGCCCAACAACTACTGCTACCCAGAAATTTGATTTTAAAAAAGACACTTGACGTCTGCAAGAAAATCCAGTCTGATAGAGGATCATACCCTCTAGATATGAGTTATAAGGACTATGGACACTAAAAATAAATAAATAAATAAAAAGATAAGAACTCTTAAAATCTGCAGTCTGGATCAGATAACCTTTTCATTGATCTGACAGGTTTAGACTAGGCCAGACTAGGCTCCCTTCTTCAGCTGGGCCACCAAGAGCCCATAGTACCATTACTGGCACAAATGAGACTCTTGCCTCTCTCCCCCTCTGCCAGGCACAAACTTGTAACCTAGGAGCACATCTCACCAAACAGGAATTCCAGTATAAGCCAGTCCCCATACTGCTCCTGGGAAGAGACTTCCTCTTCAAATTAGAAGTGACCATCTCATTTGCATCAAGCCTGTCAGCCTCTCTCTCATTTAACCCTGCACTTTCAACTTTGAGTGTTCTCCAAGATGAAGCTGCCTGCATCAGCCTGAGACAGATAACTACAATATGAAGTTATGAAAACTCTCCTCCCAGAGGTATAAACTAAAGACTCACCACTGGGCCTGGCCATCAACCATGCCACCTCACCACAATCCCCATTGCTATCAGATGTCATGGGAAGCACAAACAGGTGTCCAGTCACACATTAGCCTGATAGACTGTTAGTCACCTTGGAAAGATCTCCATGCTGTGAATAACACAGCCATCACCTTATCTTCTGTGGTTCACAACCCATACACCATTTTTGGACTGTTCTAGATTTTTAAAAATGCTTTCTTCTGCTTGCAAGTTTCTCCCATAAGCCTGTTGAGCTGAGAAAGTCCTGAGACAAAAGGTTAGCTCACTTGGACTCAATTTCCACAAAGAGTAAACAACTCTCCCACTATTTTCATGGAGGTCTTAGCTGTCATGGTCTCCTGAGATAGAAAGAAATGAGACTTCAAAACTTCAAAATCTCTTTAGACTATCAAACTGCTAAAAGACACCTCTCTTGCCTATAAAGCCACTTCAAGATCTCCAAGCCACCAATGCCACCACAGTTGCCCTGCATATACATTGCCTCAGTCTTTTGCCACCCACAGCCTGCTGGTACACCTGGCTGGACCTAAGAATGCCTTTGTCTGCCTTCAACTGGCTCCTATCAGCTAGCCCCTCTTCACAACTGACCTGGACTCAACCTCCTAGAGGTTTGAAAACCTGTTTACCCTCTTTGGAGAAGCCCTCATTGCTGACCTCACTAGTTTCCCAGAATGACACCCAAGCTGCCTGCTGAAAAGACAGAAAAGCTCTGCTACAATATCTGGCAAAAACTGGTTATAAAAAAGAAACTCTGCATATTGCTTGGAGCTGCTGGCTTCTATAGAATCTTGATCCTTGAGTTCACAAAAACAATGATGCTAACTCAGACTGTCAGCTCCTGGGAGCACCCAGTGACCTACCTGTGCAAATACTTGGATCTGGTTGCTAAGAGCTGCCTCCCCCACTTTGCCTCTGTCCACTACAGACCACAGTTCTTCTGATCAAAAAAGCTGATAAGCTCACCTTAGGCTGAGACCTAACTGTCCAGGTGCCACATATTGTACAGGACCTCCTAAATAACTGTGGAGCACTACAGATGCTGAGTACATCCTGTTTACACATGAAAGTAGCTCTGTTAGAAGTGAAGTCTGATAGGCTAGATATGCTGTGGTCTCCTTGGACAAAGTTGCTTTGGCCAAAGCTGCTCTGCTGCTGCTTCCTGCTGCTGTTTGGAAACCTGCCACCAATGACACCAAACCTGTGCTTCTAAGCCCCCTCTGGGCATCTGATTGACTAAAACATCCACCCTGGCCACCAGCCCTGCCCCCACTGTCTGTTCTGAAGCTCAAGCTGCTGCACTGGCACCTACACCTGTGCAGCCAGCTCGGGCTCCAGTGTCTGTGTCACCGGCCCTGACCTCCCATTCCCTGCCTGTACTGGGAAGAAAATAAAAGTTTGTAGGGTCCTGCTGTAAAAAGTCATCCCTAGATATGGCTTAGCTTTGATTATTGACAATGACAATGCGCCTGCATTTGAAGCAGAGGTAACTCAAGAACTAGGTTAAATAACCACACACAGCACACAGGCCACAAAGCTCTACAAAAGTTAAAAAACAGCTTGTAACTCTCACACATATAATCCAGGTGCATATTAACTACTTCTGCAAACTTCAGAAACCCAGCCTTAGATCCATGAAAAATTTAGCTGGACCTGACAGCTCACTCTGAAGAGACAATGAACTCAAAGCCCTGCTCTGGTCACTCTGGATGCTGACCAGTTCATGCATGGCTGAAACCTGAGGACATCATTCATGGGATCGTTCAATACCTATTCTCCTTGATTTTTGTGTCTTTTCAGGTTGTTTACCCCAGTTCTTGCTTCCCTCCCCACTGCTAGCTGTGTTTTTTGCCTTAAATTCTATGGACAGTTGCCCCAAGAGAATAAAACAATGAATCAAACACTTGACCAATATTTGATGAGCATCCCAATCTGTTCCTGTCAATGTAAATAAATCTGCCTCCAAATCCTGAGTGTTGTTTTGATGTTTCTGCTTGCCATTGCATTATCAGTTAGATGCTTTTGTCTGTTTTAATTCAATAAAAAATAATTGTAATGATTATGAAAATTAAGGTCTTATGTGTATGTTGGCTCAAAAGAACAGTTTATGTTTTCAGATATAACGAAGAATATCCAGGAACTTCACATCTATAGTGTAAAATCTACGAGCACTCCCATCGAAGAATGTGCAATATGCTTTTTAGTAAGAGGTCACTAGTTTACTTTGGGAATAGGAGGCACAGGCATCCCTGACGGCCCCTGATTCTCAGCGAGTAGTGATGCTGGAACGACACACCCAGCTTTTATCTTAATACTACCCAGCCCTTCTTAAATCATCTTCACATTTTTTACAGAACAACTCTTTGGGAAAGACAGAAGACCCATCAATCTGCCTTTTAGAAAGAAGATAGTGAAGCACATGTTTATTTATTAATCTATTCGAGATAGTAGAGAAAATCAGTGGTGATGCTAGGATCTGAACCCAGGTCTGATGGTTCCCATTGTAGAATTTCTACTTCATACAAGTCAGCATGCTGCATCTAAGTCAACAATAATTATGTCCATTTTCCTCTTTATGACCTCAAGTCAAGTAAGTACTGTGCTAATTGAGAGAGCTTCCTCTGGACTCTGTTGACCTTAGTCAAAACTTTCTTGCCTAAACTTTACCTGATTAATCCTGCCCACCTTTTTACTCAGGAAATAAAACTCATCTTCCTCCTGTGGTCCCTGCAGGCAGGAATGTATATGTCTTGGCTTTCCTCAGAGAGCAGATCAAGTTGGCAGATCTGTGAGGGGAATGTTTGGTGAGAGAGGATGGTGGGGTTTCGGGGTAGAACCCTTGTGAGTTTTTAATATCAGTGTTAGAACTGAGCAGTAGCTTCCCAAAGGGAAGAGATAGTTTCTTACGAAGACCAATAAACCACCAACAGGCATGACCAATAAGTTAGCACGTAGTGCACATGTTCATTAACTGAGCGCCACACAGTCCATACCTTGTTCTAAGTGCTGGGATACTTTTGCTTCTCTAGCTGGCATCTTATTTTGGGGACTTTGCACTCCTTTCATTGG
>RJWT010008698.1:0-25979 GCA_004365215.1 Cuniculus paca | reverse complement strand
GCCTGCCCGGCAAGCGCAAGGTCGTGAGTTCAACCCCCGGTGCCGCAAAAAAAATCAAAAAAAATTTGGCAGTGAGCAATGACCAAACACTATGGTGAATGTTTAAAATGTTATTACAGTAAGAAACACGCTGCCAGCCTTCCCATGAAGCAGGCTCCACCATGCTGATGTGTAAGAAAGAGCCTCAGCCAGAAGAGAAACCATGCCTTCCCATGACCCCCCCTGTGCAGAGGCTGAAAAACCAGAAGAGCATTCCCTCCTCTCTCCCCCACTGATTTTGGAGGACTCAGGGTGAAATGATAGCAACTGAAGGGGAAGGGAACAGCTCATGCTTGTATTGTTTGGTTGACTCTGCAGGCCTAGGGTTGGTGGTCTGGGCATCTACTTGGAGGATAGCAGTGTGCACTGTGTCAACTTTGGGGGATATGCTGTCTTTTTTTTGAAATCCAATGTTTTGTTCCATTTTACTGTTTTGTTTTATCTCTGCATCTGGTAACCTGAGCAACTATTTTGAAGATAACAGTGTGCAGTATTGTTCTCATTATTTTGTTTTGTTCCAATTTATTGTTTTGTTTTATTCAATGTTATGTTTTGATTGGTTTTATTCTGTTTTGTTTGATTTTGGTATGTCTGATGGTATGGATAACTATTATGAAGATAGCAAGATATGGTAGCCATTGTTGATTTCCTATTATCCTGTTTTTAAGTTCTAAACCATTTTTACTGCTTTGTTTTGAGTGACTTTATTCTGTTTTGTTTTGTTGGGTTCTATAAAATAAAAAAAAGTCTGCAAAAACAAATAAAAAAATTGCCATTAATCCCCCTCAAATCCCCTCAAGTTCAAAAACATACCATTGTTCTTGGCGATGTGTCCTTAAAATATAAGTTTTTAAAAATTTAAACAACGGTAGTTCCTTGTGGTCAGACGTCACAGTTGGTGGGCTGTAACCCAGCAAGATGCTGCAGAATCTGCTGGCTCTCTGACAGATTGCCCAGAGGACCATCAGCGCTGCTTCACACAGGCATTTTGAAAATAAAGTTCCTCAGAAACAAAAGCTGTTTCCAGAGGACAATGGGATTCCAGAGCATCTAAAGGGTAGGGTAGCTGGTGCCCTCTTGTTTAGAGCCACTATGAGTCTTACAGTTGGTGGAACTGCATAGGCCATATATCAGTTGGTTATGGCATCATTTCCCAAGAAACCGGAATGACTTCAGTCAAACCAGCAATCAGGTGGCTGTTTCAGTCAGCTCTCTGAACCAGTAATATGATAAATAACTGAGCTCTTCTCTGGGGATCCATATTTATTGACTTGTACTAACTGCCACCAGTAAAGCAGTCTTTGCCATTCAAAAAAAAATTAATCACCCACTGTATCTTTCTATCACTCCTTGTATTTTCAGATCATTCACTGGTATCATATAAAAATACAATGGAATTTTGTATTTTGTGACTTTGTTAAACTTGGTAATTGTTCTAGGAAGTTTTTTCTTAGGATACTTTTACATACATCACTATGTCATCTGCAAATGAAGACTTATTTTAGCTCTTCCTTTCCAATCTATATTGCTGTATCATGCTGGCTAGAACCTCTAGTAAAAGACTGAATAGTAGTGGCAAGAGCAGACACCCTTGCTTTGGTGCCAATCTTAGGGAAAGCATTAAGTGTAATGTCATTGCACTGCAGGCTTCTTGTAAATTCTGTTATCACATCGAAGGATTTCAGGTGTAATTCTAGTTTTCTGAGCTCTTTTTTAAATTGTGTTGGATGTCAATATAATCATATAGCTTTTATCCTTTATTTTGTTGATATGATGTATTACAGTGATTCTCTGGAGAGATGTTTGTCCACTAGGGAGGAGGGCAAATCTGGTGAGTAGAGAGGAGGATTCTGCTAAACATCCTTCAATGTACAACAAATTATCTAACTTAAAATATTAGTACTGCTGCTAATGAGGAACACTGGTGCATTACATTATTGGTTTCTAAATATTAAACCAAACTTGCATTCCCAGGCTAAACTCCACTGGGTAATATTGCACAGTCCTTTTTGGATGTTGCTGAACTTGACTTGGTCGTCTTGAGTCAGGTGTGGTGGTGCACACCTGTAATCTCAACGCTAGGTTGGCTGAGGCAGGAAGATCATCTTGAGTTCAAGGCCAGCCCAGGTCACATAGTTTGAGACCAACCTGAACTACATAGCTATACCATGACTGAAAAACAAACAAACAAACGAACAACCCTTGCATCTTTGTTAAGAATATTAGTCTAAAGTTTTATTTTCATGTGGTTTCTTATTCAGGCTTTGAATCCGATTGCTAATGGTCTCACAGAATGAGTAGAAAAGCATTTTTCCAAAAGACTTTGTATGGGCTTGTTATTATTTTTTAGTTTTTGATTGAATTTATCAGCACAGGTAACTGATAAACTAGCAGTTAAGTCCTGGGCTAGGACTTCTGTGAATTGTTAAGTTACAAATTCAGTTTCTTTACTTGATTCAGGTTTTCTGTTTCTTTTTTTTTTATACTGGGAATCGAGGTTTTCTATTTCTTATCAAGACAGTTTTAGTAAGAATTCATCAACTTCATTAATCATTTTCAGATTTGCTGGCATAAAGTGCTCATACTACTCTTTCCAATTCTTCTCATTTTGATGGGTCAGTAGTGATACCTTTCTTTCAGATCATATTCTGATAACTATGCAAATACTTCACCTCCACCCTTGGTCATTCTTTGCAACCATTTTTTTTTTTTTTTTTTTTTTTGGTATCGGGGATCGAACTCACCACCTCAAGCTTGTCAGGTAGGCGCTTATGCCGCTGAGCTAAATCCCCGGCCCCACTGTTTTCTATTTTATCTTTTCAAAAAGTAAGTACTGCTTTTTAAATTATTTTTTATTATTTTCCTGTTATCTGTTTCATTTATTTCAACTGTGGTTTTTATTTCTTCCCTTCTGCTTACTTCCAGTTGCATGTGTTTTGGGTATTTTTTTAAGAGCTTAAGATTATTTTTAGATACTTCCTGTTTAAGTTATACATTTCTGAACACTGTATCTCTGCATCCCATAGATTTTGATGTAGTTTTCACATACATTCAACATATCTTCTCATTTTTCTTCAATTTCTTCTGACCGATGGGTTATTTATAAATTAATTTCCAAACTTTAGAGATTTCCTAGTTTTCTTTGATTTCTAATTCCCTCATATCCAAGAGAATATACTTTGGATGACTTGAATCCATTTCCATTTATTAAAACTTGTTTATGGTACAGAATACATCTATCTTGGAAATATACACACCTGAACAGAATGTTTATTCTGCTTTGGGTGGAATGACCTATGAGTTTCAATTAGGTAAGCTGGTTGATAGTGGTTCCAAGTCTCATACTGATTTTTTGGTGTATACTACCAGTTATTGAGATGGGTGGTGAAATCATGGTAATGGTGGCTTTGCCTATTCTTGTAGTCCTAATGGGGGTCCTCTTCAACTAACTTTGTCATTAACTGACCACCTTTAGCTTTGAAATCTGTCTGAAATACATATGAACACTCCACTTTTCATTTGTTTAGTGTTAAGATGGTATGTATTCATTGTATTAATTTCCTATTGCTGCGTAACAAATTATCCAAAAATTTAAAGGATTAAAACAGCACACATGAATTTAGAGTTTCTGAAGAAGTAGCCACACACAGCTTGGTTGAGTTCTCTATGTTCTCTCCTAGGCTGCAGGCAAGTTGTTGGCTGGCTACTGGCCATCTCAAAGCCCAACTAAAGGCTCCATTCCAAGAGCACATGGCTGTTGGCATCACTCAATTCCTGGCAGGTTGTTGAACTGAGAACCCAAGTTCTTTGCTGGCTTTTGGATAAAGCTGGCCTCAGACTATGTGGGCCACTCCAACATTGTCAGCTTCTTTCAAGAGATGCAAACAGCAGTCAATAGTGTGCAAGCAAGCCAGGGATCATAATCTAATTTAACCTAAGTGTAGAAGTGACATCCCATTACCTTCTGTGTTCTACTGGTTAGGAGTAAGTCCCTAGGTCTAACCCATTCATGAGGGCATGACTACCAGAAGGCGGATATCACTGGAGACTGAAATTCTAGGTTACCATGGAATCCTTCTGAGAATATCCATTTGCCTGTCCTTGTCCTTATGGAATCAGGAAGTCCCTTCATTCTGTGAGATTTCACCATGCATTTTTCACTCACTTGCCTGTCTTTCTTATTTCAGTGAGACTTCGGGAGAGGAGAAAATAAATACATGCAAACTGTCATCCTGAACTGGACTGCATTTTTTTCTTGATTTGCACTTACGTTTTTGAAAAACGCCAAAATATATCTACGGCTGTGATACAAGAGACACAAAAAAACTCCTCTTAACATGGTATAGCATTTCCCAACATGGGTATAGCATTTCCCAACAAACAAGGAAACAGGTTCAGAGAAATAATTTTTCAGTGAAGTTGGAAATCACCTAAAGGTAGAAAGGCAACTATTTTGCATATATGCAAACCAAATGACAAGCACCTTGATAATTCTGATAGTTTTCAAACTCTTTTGGCAAGGGCTGAAGAGCCAACATGCTAACCAACAGCAGTAGTCTTGGGTAAGGGCCTCAAGCTAAATCTTGTCAAATGAGATGTTTGGATCAGAAAGCTAGATAGAACCTTCAGGAGATAACCTTTTTTTTTTTTTGCGGCACCGGGGATTGAACTCACGACCTTGTGCTTGCCAGGCAGGCGCTTAGACCGCTGAGCTAGATCCCCAGCCGTTTTTGAGACAGGGTCTCACTATGCCGTTCAGGCTGGCCTTGAGCTCACTTTGTAGCCCAGGCTGGTCTCGAACTCACAACAATCCACCTGTCTCAGCCTCCCAAGTGCTGGGGATTACAGGCGTGAGCCACCACGCCCGGCAAGGAGATAACCTTCTATGGTGGTATTATTCAGAATTTTAGTGGCTGTTGGAAATTATACCTCATATATTTAAATAAGATTAAATTATGCACACATTTAACCTTTCTTAAGCCAAAGACATTGTGGAACACTAAAGCATTCTGAAACATGGACATTAATAAGTTACTTTGTAAAGATGTGGTCCCTTATTAAGTTATTTTAAATCTAATGACAGTGGGAAACACTTTAACCCAACAATCATTTCTGGCCTTTACTGTTTTTCCCTCAAGGGTACAGTGCACAGGTGGGCAGAAAAGGGGCAGATAAAGCCACATGACCTTCTGCACACTCGGGCACTGTGTTCCTTGTTCCTAAGATATGATGCTGCAAAACACCCCTCCACTGAGGAAAGTATATAGTTATAATAAAGATGAAAGCTGGGCTACCATGGTGGTACACAGCTTCAATTTTCGCACTCTGGGAGGCAGGCAAGAGAGGTCACAAGTGTGAGCCATGCCCAAGCAATGTAACACAGGGAGTCTGTCTCAAAGATCCCAGGTCCTAGCCTAGTGCTAAAAATGAAACCAAACAAAAACAAAAAGTGAAAGTTGAGGTGAGTTACATGTGACCTGTTCTCCCAACAAAGCAATTTGTGCTCCCATAAGCTATCAAAATGAGTTTAAATTTTCCTATAGCAAGTTTTCAAACTTGACACTTGAATTCTTTATTAGTTTATTATTTTCTTATACATGATATAATCTATAATAATGCCTAAATTAAAAAATAAGACACTGTTTCTGTGTCTTACATTTCTTGTAGTCACAACATACTCATTAACTTTGGGAAAGCACACAACAAGATAAATTCTCCTTGAGAGGTCTAAGATCATTCTTTCTGAGGGGATCTTGCTGTCCCCCATATGACTAGTTAGTAGTTATTAATACTTATGGTTATTCTTTTGATAGCTGGAGGGAATATTAACAGAAAATTAAGATATAGGAATATAAATTTAGTGACTAAACTTGATATTTTTAGCCAATAATTTTTAAAATAATAATGACATCATTCTTGGTCTGTTTCCTACACCTATTCCTAAAAGGAATGTAGGCTCATATTAAAACAGACTATTACTTTCTTTGACCTTTATATTTTACTTAATTGTAAGCTTATTAAGAACAAGTTTTGATTATAACTTACCTTTATCAATAGTACAATGAAATTAAATCATATAAAATATTTTTTCATTAATTTTTACCACATGCATCAACAATGTGATTTATTTTCAGTTATGTAATAACACTTTGGTGTAGATTTTTGAAAAGTGATTAACCTCAGAATGAAAATGGTCATTAAGATTTGTACGTTTTGCTGTTTTATAGAAATCAATACTCAGAATTTCACAGTGAGGAGGTCCTAAATTCCTCATACAACATGAAATTATATAAAAATAGAAGACATGGACACCTTTAAATCTTTAATCCTTTGATTAAGCAGCAAGCATATCACTCTTCCAGGCCAAACACTGCTTAAACAGAAAAGAAAATAATGACGTGCAAAATATTTACAAAATATGCAAAGCACACAATAAAGACATCTCTCTATATACATGTGTCATATTACTAATGAAGCTAAAACTTCTACTGTGTGCTCTACTGCATGTAAATAAAATTACAGCACATCCCTCAGATACAGCACCGTGGCCCATGTCTGGGACAAAACAGATTTTTGGTGAATCACAAGGTACTGAATAGCTGGACAGAGGCTGGTACTGACCAACCGGCGGACATCTCCCACATACTGTGTACTGAAGGTCTATTGACAAGAGACAAGACAATAAAAGCTGTCAGGTATAGAATGCACAAATGCAAGACAGTAAGTGCTTTAAAAATCTCTAGATTTTTTTTTATATAACTGTCCCCCATGGCTTCTAAAGTAAAAATAAGTATAAATTCTTTAATGTTAAGAATTTTAAATCAGTTAAATTTTATCTGATTATAATCCAGGGCAGGAACTATTTAAGATGATCCAATGAGAAAGAAAAGGACCTAAACTGCAAAATGTTTCCAGTTATGTTGTGTCCTTATGAACTTGAATATTAAAACGCATGAATGAATTTAGATCCACAGTTCTTTAAGGCTGTAGAGCCAAAGGAAGGGACAACTTTTCCAATACTTTGGGAATACATGACCTCTCAACTGAAAGTGGGGCCTTTGTTGGTGACTATTTGGTGAAGCGGTCCTAAATGTGATGAGAATAATGTTCATGTGCAAACATTTAGCTTACGTCCCACTAGCACAGCAATCAACAGTGATCTGTCCCTTGGTACAGTCCTGATTCCAATATGAAATCATCATATCAAAAATAGCAGTAACACATTGTTGAAATACTATCACTTGGGAATATTCTTCACAGGTGCATTAATGATTATATATTGATTGGGAAGTCTTGAAGTCTTGATTTTTTTAGTGAACAGCACAATTGTGACAATATACTGATACATTTTTAGATAATGCAGAACAAATTCTTAAATTCATTTTATGAAATAATGCTGATTTAATCCTAAGCCAAACCTTTGAATACAGGTTGGTTGCAAGGAATACACAAATGTATCCAACTAGTACAACAGAGATTTACCAAGAAAATACCCTTCATATTAAATGTAGACTATATTAATAAGTATGAGGGCAATTTTAAGTTCAGAACTTAAACGCAAAAAGGGTATTACTGTAAATAAAGGTTTCCATATAGCCACCATCTCTACATATTTGACAAAATATAATTCTCTTCTAAAATCTCCAAATGTAGGCAACTACTAGCTAAAAGCAAATACCATTTAGAAACAAAGTTTTTTCAAAATTAACTACATTTTCAAGGAACTTAAACATACTGTATTTCAGCAAATTAAGTCATTTGTATGTAAATTATCCAATCCTCTTATACTGATGGACAACAGGGTCAATGACCTTTATTTAAAGGACTAGGACTTTGTACTAGGACCCTAAACTGTATGCTAAAGAGTTAGTAGGTTCAGTACATTCTTTGTGGTTTCATATAATTGCTTTGCAATTGATTAAAGTGCTTTCTTTTAAAGGAACATATTCAAATTCCTTTAGAAAAAAAGCAACATATTTTGAAAAAAGGGATATGTAGCTATAATTTCTTAAATATGAATGACTACATATCAAAATCTAAAATGAAGGCTATTCTTGCACTCCTAACATAGGAAAAATTTTAATTTAATAAAAGAAAAAAGCCAAACATCCTTAACTTAAAAAACTTAAGGAGTTTTCACAATTCCTAAGTCAATAATCCTGTACTAAGAGCCTTGACTATGAAGAAGCAGGAATATAAAGAACTGCAATAAAATAAATACAATAAAAACAAAAAACCCCTTGGTATATAGAATACTTAAAATCTTTTTTTTTTTCCTTTTATGAGATCACGCCGGTGAACACAGAGTCTAAAAAGGAAGGTAACCTGGGAGCTTTTGTTGTATAACATTTTAGTGAACTGGCCCTAGTTTGTAACATCCTCATCCTGTGCAGAGGAAGGCAAAGACATTTTGTGAACACAAATTGTGTAATGGTCCTGGGATACTGACTCAGTCTGCAGAAGAAGCTGTTGTATTCCTGCAGAGTATTAGGACATGGCCACACCCAGGAGGGATAAAGATCCTGAAAAGGATAAAGGCCATGGAGCTGGTGCAAAAAAGCTGGATGCCCAAAAGAATGCATCTTCATCTACTAAAAGAGGTTTTCCTGAAAGGCAGACTTCCAGGAACCCCTATGAAACAGCCAGGGGGAGCAGCAAGGAGGGTGAAGAGGGAGCGGGGCCATCACACGTCACCCACCCGAAGGCTCCTGTTAGCATGGCACATGCTACAGTGAGTTCTGGAAGGGGCACTGTCCCAACTTGGAGGTCAGAAGAAAAAATAATTTCCAATTAAGAAATGGCTCAGCTAACAGAGATTCGCCCAAAATGATCTGATTTTCACAGGCAGTCAGACCTCCAGGAATATTTAAAAGTTCTTGAAAGCAGAGGAACACAGGATATCAACCAGGAGTTTTGGAATTTACCACGCAGAAGCATCGATTTGGATAAATGCAAAATTGGGACTCAATCATGGAATAGACCAAAAAAATCAATACCCAGTTAGCCCTGCGTGTGATTCGACGCGTGTCCCACTTGGGAAGAATCAGGAACACATTAATGCAAATTATATTAGACTAATAAGGCATGGAGAAGAATACTGTTATACTGCGACTCAAGCACCACTGCCCAACACGATAGAAGATTTTTGGCAGATGGCATTTGAAAATAATTGCAATATAATTGTAATGTTAACTGAAACTAGAGAAGGTGCAAGAATCAAGGCTCATGTGTATTGGCCCACCTCTTCGGCAAAGATTTTGGAATTGAAACAGTTCCGTATCTCTTTAGCTAAACAACAGCAACTTACATATTTCAACATTAAAATACTTGAAGTTGTGGAGAAATCAACAGGGAGTGTTCACACTGTGAAACATTTACATTGCACTCAGTGGCCAGATCAAGGAATTCCTCTTCCAACGGATGGCTTCATAGCTTGTGCCCGATATGCGAGGAAGAGCCACCTCACAGGGCCCATGGTGGTACACTGCAGTGCTGGTGTGGGCCGGACTGGAGTGTTTATTTGTATGGATGTTGTGTTCTGTGCCACTGAAAAGAACCAAGTGGTTATTATCAATGATATAGTGAAGGAAATGAGACAACAACGTTATGGAATGGTTCAGACAATGAAGCAGTATTCTTTTATCTATGAAGTCTTCCTCAGAGTTCTCAGGAAATTTCTGGATTTTGAATAGAAAAAACATCCACTGCAATTATGAAGTGACTTGAGAGTTTTGAGAAGCACTGAGGAACTTGGATCTGCAGAGAGTATGACTTCTTGGTGCATCAGTTTATTTTTTCTACAATCTCCCAATGCTGGTACTGCTTAGACTGTAGATGTCTTGTGCTCTGGGTGACTGATTTGAGGCTGGCATTGTGCAGTGTATGTATCATTGTTGTACCCTGTTTGTTGTGTTTTGAAATTTTCTCTTTGAAATAAAATGAATTTGAAAAAAAACAACAACAAAAAACATTTTAGTGAACTGAAAAATTTCTTAGACATCCACTTAATGTTAGTCCACTGCCACAGAATTATTTCGCAGCCTCAGTATCTAGGAAGGATTTTGTTTTCCTCTTTTGCATCAGTCAAGATGAGCACTGGTATAATGATGGGGCGAAAAGTTACTGTAGCTCTGTCCAACTTAATTTTAGTGCAGTGAGGACTGTGAATCTGTCTGAATTCCGATTAGTGACGGTGGCTGCTGACCGCCAACCGTGGACAACACTGGTCTTGGGTTTAGACGGGGTGGCATGGAATTAGCAGGGCGAATGAGAGGTGGTGGAGGCTGATTTAGAGTTGGCCGGGGCTGGATGAACCGAGCCTGCTGCTGCAGAGGAGGAGGCTGCCGGTGAAGAGCAGGGGCAGCAGGCAGTGTTGGACGAAGCAGTGGAGGAGGCTGGTTCAGAGTGGCAATGGGGGCTGTTGGTGTTGGAGTGGATGATGGGGCAGGAGGTGATGGACCCAGAGTCCGAGGAGTCTGTGGGGTCTGTGCCTAGAGGTGAGGAAACAAAAATACACGCATGAGATGTTATGTTCTAGTGAACTAAACACAATATAGTTTGGGCTGTCACAGGAAAAACAAAACAAATCAAAACAAAACAAAAACATAACACCAGTGTTTATTGGAAGCACAAGCTTCTTTTATTTTAAACAAAACAAAACAAAAAACCGAAAAAGCAATGAGGCTACCAAACAGGCATCTTTATTAGTAAACAGCTTAACACTGGAAATAAAAATAAGACTATGGAAGAACAATACACTCTCCATTCTGCTAGGATCAGAAATTAGCATGTCATTATGACTCAGGAGTCACGAGAGGTGCACCACTGGGTAAGTGTATTGTCAACCTTTCATGCTCAGTTAGCTAGTCCTCTGAGAGCTCAGCCTTACAGAACACCACACAAAATGGTGACTCCTCAACTCATATTAGCTCAAATTCCAGACACAAACACACCTCCTCTTCTTCATCAGTGCTCTTCCCTGATGGCACATTAGAAGCACTTTTTGTCTCCTCCCCTAAAGTAGAAGCATCACCATTAGAAGCCTGGGTTCCTTGTTCTGCTTCCCACTCCTGCAATACCTCCTCTAAGTTAAACCGACGCCTGTAGTTTACAAAGAAGTTCTTCACTTGGCCAACAGTCTTGTTGCCAATTACATCTGCAATAGCTTGAAAATCTTTACCATATTTGCGGACACCTGGAAGGCAAAGTAAATAATACACCTGTGAAGGATCAGTAAGGAGAGCTGTGTGTACTAAACATCATGCACACACAAAAGATACCAGCAATGAAAATCCTTTTTGAAAAACTCTTCTCAGTTGTGTTTTGAGATAGAGGCTAAGGTATCAGGGTCACAGATGAAAACTATCAATTACATCATTTCACTGAGCCAGTCACTTGGCTTCAACTGAACAATCAGAAACTTACCATTTTTTTTACATACTCAGTTATTTTCTCCAATCCTCTCTTGAACTCTCAAATACAGTCCATTTATTGTAAAGCATTGATTCTTTGTTCCATCCTCAATTCCACATTCATTTATTTCCCTAGTAGCCAGTCACCTAAATTTGAGCAACACCGTTTGTAAACAAAACAGGATGGGAATGAGCCATCGTTTATCCCCTCAATGGACTGAGTGAGTAGCTGCAGAGTTTCCCCTCAATATTCAGGCAAACATTGTAATTTTGGTCTTAATACTAACTTCAATGGGATTATCTGCCTATATCCCACTAGAGTACCAACAAATAGAAATGAATTAAAATGTAAAAGAATGATCACAACCTGATAGATTAAGAAAAGGATATTTCTGCCAAGTCAGCTGCATGTTAGCTCATATAGTGCTTTTCCACTATGTTTAGAAAGAGCTCCTAGCCATGCGTTACGGCCTAGAGAATAAAGTGAGGCTGGTGACATTTAAGAGGGGCTGTGCACTGGTTCTTCAGGGCCTAGCTTTTCACCATGGAAGTTTCATTACAATCAAGGATAGTAAATGACTTATGAAGCTGGGATTACCAATTATGTCACAGATCTTAAAATGAGTAACTTGCTTTTGAAGGAATATTTTGTGCTTAGCTCAAAATAGAAAACTTGTCAAATTATTTTATACTTTCCAACTGCTTTTTAAAATACCAGAAAACAATTATTCATTAAAGGGATGAAAACAAAGACCAAGATAGGGAGTTTGCACAAAATTAATATGTATATAATCACAGATGATAAACTAATGATACGTTAATATATCCCAGAAGAAATGCTATATTCTTATTGATACCGATTAATTGAAAACATCATAATGTGACATGACTTTACTTTTTAAATTATGCTCTTACATTATTTTGAGAATTGGGAACAAGCATCTCTAGCTATATTTAACTAAGGGTTGACCTGCAGGGAGTTCCTTTACCTTAGAGCATTGAAGATGGGAGGTCTGACATTGTATTATATCCAATTCTAAATGGAGAATTTAGGGTTAGTAACCTATGCTCATTTGCTCTGTTTGCAAAGGAAAGACATTATATGACAGCAAAATAAAAACGATGTACACTGTTTACAATCTTTTAGCAACATAGATGGATTTATATCTCCTTTGAATCCACGGGCTGATTTAAAGTTTGAGGCTCACAGTTAAGATGAATTCTAACAGTGACTACATTCCACTAAGGGTTTACTCGGTTAATAAAAATTCCAGGTTACCTCACAGTAACAGTTACTGTTAAGACATTCAAGAGTTTTCCCACTATGACACTTTAGAGAACAACTTATAAAAGATTGAGTTCTGTGCCAAAGCTAAATTTGAGACAGCTGCCCTGAAAATTAACTCCTGATGACAAACCAGACAGTGTTTATCAGTGTAGTGATTTTCGTAAGGGATACTTAATTTACATTCTAGAAACGGCAAAATCTGAGTATGCAACTCTAGAAATGAAAACTTTTAACACTGGGTTTAGCTCTTTCCTATTCCTAACAAGTAACATTAAGACTGACCCCAGTCTGAAGATAGAATCCATAATACTTGTATGTTTTACAAAATATATTCCCCGAACTGCATAATAAATTCTGAAATTGTCTCCAAGACTGTTTCCATTATGTAACTTTCTGAATCTAGTCCTTTTGACTTTTGTCAATTCTTTCTTCCTCACTGGATTTTACCCTGTCACCTAATACTGTCACATTTGCAAAATTATACTCTCTATTCATACTACTTCCAGTAAGTGCTCTAGCTTTTCTAGAGACTCTGGATGGCAAGGACTTCTTCCAAGTCACCAGGCATGTTGATTATTAGCTCAGGTAAGCTAGTCTATAGCCTCAAGGCTGGGAGTCTCCTGCAAACCTCTGTGGTTTGGCCGAGGATCCCAGTCTGTTCTGAGAACCTACGTGGCCAGATCCTAAACCCCTTAGCCTAAAGGATGGCTGGACAGGGCTTACAGTACCTGCAGTGCCTTGCAGTTGCCTCCGGACCAAAGCAGTCGCATCCACTGTCCCAATGTGTTAATTTTTCTATCAAGTTTCATAATGTTCTCTGTGTACCATGATGGGAAAAAAGTTTTAAAGTACTATCCTATGAAATGCACATAAGCACCAGCAATACTACCATGCCAAGTTCGCGAAAAGTGCTCAGGAAATGATTCCCCACTAAGGTTTGAATCTTACTTTTCTTCCTTAAATCACAGAATGCATACCGAGTAGACTTCTTTTTCAGCCCACACTCTAATGATACTACTCAACAGTATGTTTTGGCTAGAAGATCAACTTCTTAAGCTCTATGGAGAGCAACTAGGCAAACTCAGTGAAATGCCAACTGAATTTCCGCAACTGCTCCTTCAGAAGAATGTCCACCTAGGCTTCTAGGCCAGTCTAGGAGGGGCACTGAAGAGGAGCCCTCAGCCTGGCAAGTTACGGCATCGGAGCTTCTGAGTTCTAATCTATACACGGGGCATGTGTGTGGGGTGGGTAATCCATTCTTTTTTTCATACTGTATAAGTAAACCAGATTGCTTTCTCAGCAAGGGAATTAAATATGACAAGTCAGTCTCTATACTTGGTAAAGTAAAGTTTTACCCTTAGGGCAAAAGATCAGTTTTCAAGGGTTAAGTGAGTAATGTTTGGAGAATCCTGGAGGAAACAAACTAAATTTTCCAGGGAGGAAAAAACTGTTTTTGTCAAATTTCTACACTTTACTTGAAAGTTATAATGAAACAAGTTGGCTTGCTATGCTGGGAGGTACCTTGTACCATATTTAATATGTAAAGTTTTGTTTGAAAAATTAACATAAAAATATAATTCACTAGGATATTCTGCCCATTTTCCAAACAGTACTATTACCCAACATAAAAAACCCATTAATATCATTTTTATATTTCTTACTCATACCTTAAATTTGCTTTTAAAAAAAAGGTATTCTTATTAATAGTACTAACTTTATCATAGTCATTGTCTGAATTCAAACTCTGAATTAGTTGAGTGTCCATTTGCATTTTTCAAGTTTTGGTTTGCAAGATGGTAACTTCAGGAGACTTTTTCGGTTCTAGACATGAAATCAGAATTTGGTTTTTTAGCTAGAATGGATGGCATGGATATAACTGCTTTTGTTATATTTAAAAATTTATTTTTAAAATCTGATTTTGGACAAACAAAAACAATCAGAAAAGCAAAGCATTAATAGTGGCAAGTTGGGCTTCTGGGTTGGAAAATTTCAGGAGATATTTTCCTGCACCCCCCCCCTCTTTTTTTTAATGGCAGTGGGGATTGAACCCAGGGCCTCTGTGCTATTACACCCCCAGCCCTTTTTAATTTTTAAAAAAAATTTAAAATTTTGAAACAGGTCAATTTAAATTGCTAAATTGACCATGTAGGGCTTGAATTTGAGGTCATCTGGCTTTTATCCCCTCAGAGTGCTGAAATTACGTTTTCCTGCTTCTTACAAGTAAAATTCTTAAAGTGAGTATGTACTTAATTGAAAAGTATAAAATCATCAAAAATCTATTTTGGAAATAGGAGCATAGGAAGTTCTAGAATCTTTAGGGTTGTGATTCTTCTCAATCAACAAGACATTAAACTCAAATTATTTGCAAATATGCATTTATTTCTACTGACTATAAATCTATTCATAAACTCAACATTAAAGAAGGGAGAGAAAATATCAATAACAGAACAATAGGTGAGAGCTAAAAGCTGAAATCATGTATTTTCTTTCCAATCTCTTCCTGGTATTTCATTCCCATTCTCTTTGTTGTACATTAAATTTCATTACAAAAATGCTGAAACTTTGACTCATCAATTATTTGAAGTAAGCACATTAGAGAGGACTGTCAGTTATTTTGGGATCTCCATTCTTAGGGCATCGGTTGCCTTTCAGATGCAAAAGCATGAATCTCCTGTTTCCACTTTCTTTGTTCACTTGTGGGCAGACTTACTATCTTTACATTTTTATCAACAGGCTAATCAATGTATCTTATTTTATCAATCATTCCAGCCTTTTAAAGTATGAGACAATCAGAAAGAAGGCAATTTCTAAATCTGCAACTTCATTACTCTTAAAAAGGATCAAATACATGACCTACAATGTAGCTTTTAATGTAAGCATAACAACTTGAACATAGTTCTGTCTTATGTGAGATGGCAGGAAATATGCAGAAAGAACTAAAAATTAAAACTGACATCCTGATAAAATTGGAAAAACTTTTATCCTCAAATAGTACTAAGATTTTAACTGGGAAGCATTTTTTATAGCACCAAGACTAATAAATGAATACATTAAAGAAAAGAAAAAAGGCAAAAAAAGAAATAATATTTAGGCAGTGGTCTAAAATAAAAAATGGCATATACCATGCCTCTGTCCCCTCCACATTTTGAATAATGTTTTATCATTAAAATGATTATTTTCTGAAAACAGCTAATTGTTGTTCCATTTTACATAGACACACCTAGAATCTTAATTTCTTTTTCAATTTTCGCTCAAAAGAATTTTTATCATATGAATAGTAATTGAATTTTAGGATAATTTCTATTAAGTATTATAAATGATAATATATATATGACAAAAGCTAGAAACAGGGATATTTTATCATGAACACAAAATATGAGATCATGACTGGTCTTGCTGCTAACCAATTTATTGAAATAGAAAAGATACTTCAGGTTAAAACAGATGACGGAAATTACAGAACAGTTCTTGGCAAATATTTTAAGTGGTCTAAATTAGTAGCATTAATGATACCCAGCTTGGGGACTCCTCCAGTATAACAACTCTCAGCTGAGCTGTCTCAGTCACCTAGCTTGGGGACTCCTGAAGGTTATTGAAAATATATCACTGGTAAACTAGAATGAACATAATAAAGAGATAGATTACAAAAGTATAAACATATTCCTAGTTAATGTGAATGACTCCCTATTCTCCTTTCCATCAAGGGAGAAAGAAAGAAAAATTTACACAAATGGTTAGCATTTAACTAATGATATGAACAGATCAGATAGGAAAGTGAGGTGGGAAACACATGATTTAAGAACTAGGAAAGAAAATGATCTTGATGTTTGGTTTTAAAAGTTACAACACAAGCACTTGCCTGGTAAGCGCCAGGTTGTGAGTTCATTCCCCGGTACCAAAAAACAAAAAAACTACAAGGGTTACAACAAAAAAGTTTATATAACAGAAACATAAATTTTAACGTAGCACTAGTGTTATTATTTCTTTTTCCAGGTCACTGTGATAGTCTACTGTGAGCAAGATAATTATAAAGCATTTTACCAATGAGTGTCAAATTGATGTATGTAAAAATCTTTTTGAATATAAAGTGCTATACAAAATAAAACACATTCACACCAAAATATAAATTACTCTGTAAAACTGTAATGGTCATCAGATAATACCACATGAAGATATAGCATAAACATTAAAGAAGAAAAAAAAAGGAGCTCTTAAATAGCTTCTAATAGCAAACTATACATGTTAAAATAGATACTTTATATACTTGATCTAGTTTAGCCACTGAGCCTCAGGTGCAGGTGACATTACCACATGGTTATACCCTTTACAGGACATCATTTCTGGACACTGTATAAATGTTTGGGAACACAAGACAAAATGGTGCTTTTAAATCCTCTCTAAAATAACTATTTTAGACACATCTTGCTTTATATTGATTCATTGTATGTAGTAACAAAAAACAAAAAGCCCAAAATGAAAACAGAAGTTCCAAAATCAAAATAAGTAAAAATGAGACATTAATACATTTAAAAAGTCCCTCCAGGATCCTGAGAGCTGAAAAGTTCCATATAAACCCCTGTATTAACTGATTTAAAAGGTTATTTTTAAATGTGAATAGACTACCACGTATGTCTCGATATAGAGGAAATGTTTGACTGCATGCACCAATACTCTAGTATTTATAAGCTATGTCCACATATACAGCTCAAGCTATCTACACAGATCTTAGCCTGCCCTTCCCTGAATGCAGTTTTGCATGCCCAGCCCAGCCATAAGATTCAATGGTTCCTAACATAGACAACAGTGCTGTAGAATAGGGTGGAACCCCAACGTCATGTACAGAAACATTAGTTCATGTCTTTCTAGGAAAGCCTCTTCAGAAGATCTTTTCATCAGGACAATTCCTTGTATTACAGTACAGAGTTAATGCACTAACCTTTATGCAACCTAACACTAGAAGGCAGAGTTCAATTCTTACCAGATGATATACTAAAATAAGAGAAACTTAGGCTTTACATGAATAAAAGGAATGCCTATTCAAACTAATTATGCTACAGCTGTAAGCCATAGTTCTAAATGAATATGGAACAGCCATTGCAAATGCTAATTTTTAAACAAAAATTTGAATTATCAGAGGCTAATTTTAAAACAGCTATTATTGAACATCATAACTACATTTTGTTCTGATTCATTCACAAACTTAGCTCTACAATGACGGCTATGCTCAGTGAGCACTCAGGACCCTGCCCGCACAGATCCCCCAGTTCTTCTTTCTATGAAAAGACTGTAAGGCTAGATGGCCAAATGGAAGCTGACATCCTACTGATTCCATACTCTGACATTTTCAAATCATGTTGACTAGCTAATTCTTACTCCCTCTAATCTAAACTGCAGATTCATGTTTTAGTCAATCTTTAATCGTATTATTCTCATCTCTGAATGTTGCTTGAGTAGGATTTTTGTATTAAAATCTATTCCCTCTGATTATTTGGAAAGATTTTAAAAAGTTTGCTTGCATGTTTCACGGGGCCCCCCCTCTCATAGCTGTTAACATAGACAAAAAGCTCTAAGTACTCAACACAAAGAGGGTTCACTCAAGAAGAAACAAAATGTAGACACACTTTAAATTACACAACCATTCCTGCAAACAGTTTATCTTGAAGAAGAAAGCAAAATCTACAGTACTTAATAAAAATACACAAAATTTGCCCAAAAGTAATTCAAACATGAGAAAATCCAAGTTTATATTTCCAATGTGCCCATGAGTATTCTCATAAAATCATCTGCCATACATCTCAAAAATGTATTCTTATAAATAACCCATTAAAATTCTATATGTGTATTTTTGGTGTTCCTTTTAAATAATATATAAAGTCAGGTTTCTAAGCATTTAGAGGTACGTCTCTCTTAGGGCATGATACACTGGAAAGTAAGTAAATTGTTAATATTTTCAGTATCTGACACTTAAAAAAATAGAGAAACGCTATTATTTATGGAGTAATTAGAAAAATGAAAAACATACTATATCCCATTTTTTGCTCTTTATTATGAGTCACCAATGAGTGACACAGTAAGAATGAGCCCAACGGCCTGAGCACTGCAGCACGGTTGGGCTCACTCATTCTAAACCAGTTACTCTGTGCCAAGAGGCATCGGTCAGTTCAGAAATCAAAAGGCACACACTTGGTGTGTCACACTCACAAATACAACACAGAACTCCTGGTCACCGGGTCTTTGTGGTGAACACAAGACCCCTTTCTTGATCCACTTCTGAAGAAAGGGAAGGAAGAACTACGGTAGCACCTTCATGACAAGTAAAATAATTATGAACAACAATAACTGCTTATCTTTAATATACCTTGCACTGCTAGAAGCTGCTCCTCTGTGGTCCAACGGGCATTAATTTTCTGATTTGACTACAAAATTAAAGAGAAGTTTCCTAATGAGGATATGAAGACAGACATTTTTTCAAAGTGCTTATTTTTTAAATATTTTTTACCAAATCACAGACATGAGTTTACTAAAACTGATTTAAGAAGATTCCATTTTTAGAAGGATTAAAAATATATATTCAGTTACCTTTTACCCACATAGAAAGGTAATAAAAGGGAAATTATCAATTTGGGAGAATGAACATTTGTGATTTAAATCTGAGATATTAAAACCATTTTCTGATTGCAATATTCCTATCACACAGTGCAGATATTATTTTTAGTCTAGTTTTTAACATTTAAAAGACTTCTCTTTAGAAAGATCTGTGATTCTAACATTTCTCCTGTTCACATTGAAACTTATCCTTCCTCATCCTAAAACTGTTACAATTTCAGAAACAACATAGGATTGACCTGAGTCCTTAAACATTTCTTTAAATTTCTGAAGCAGAAAGTAGGGCTGGGGATTTAGCTCAGCAGCCTAAGTGCCTGCCTGGCAAGTGTGAAGTTGTGAGTTCAATCTCCAGTGCCGCAAAAAATAAATAAATAAATGAAGCAGAAAGTAACCTACTGATAACAGACATTTTTTTTTCTCCCAAGACCTCCCAATATTCTTACCAATTTTTTGGTCTAAACTGAAAAATTTAGAATTTTTACCATGGTAGTATTACAATATAAAACACCTAAGCAGAATTCATTAGTTTATATCCACTGATAGTAAATCAAGCCTCTGTGTCTGTAGATGGAGGGCCAGAAGTAAGTATAGCAGCTTGCAGAGACTGCAGAAGGAACTGCCAAGATAAGGTGACTTGCGGTTACACCTGCTTCGCAGAGCAAAACAGAAAGAAGGCTTCCTCCAAGAAGGGCTACTTAGCTTGCAATGGTAATAGCTTCCACAGTGTACAGTAAGGAGGTACAATTTAGAAGGAGGAATGAAACAAAAATTCAAGCAAAACAACATTTTCTTAGAGAAAAAGTATTGAGAAAAGAGGAAAAGAAAAAAAAAAGGCATAGAGTAGGAGGGAAAAGCCAAGAACAGTAATGACTGAATTTCAGAGATAAATGGACAACAAGGCAGATCAGGCAGTAATGAGGACATGTGAACAGCAAAAATGAAGAGAAACAGGAGGGAATAAAAAACCCCCCGAGACACATATGGAAAGAATAAAGGTGTACACCAAAGCTTAAAAAGTGAAAACAAATGAAAAGAAAAAAGATGATACTCCCAAAAAAGATTAACGAAAATAAAGTACGAGCTACTGATTATATACATGTAGGTAATCTGATGCTATCCTGGCCATGAGAAGTAAATAAAGGAAGTCCTCAAACTGCTGTAATCTTAGGGACTGAGGCAAGAGTATCACATACTTGAGCCTTTCCAGGACAGTTTATCAAGACCCTGTCTCAAAAGCAAAAAAAGCCTGGGGATGTAGTTCAACATAAAAGCCCTGGGTTCGATCCCCGGTGTATGCTGGTGCATGCGTGTGTGTATGCACACATACAGACACATCCTTGCTGCCTACTGCTGATTGATACTGGAACCTATTTAAAACAGATCCAAATATTTCACAGTAAATTATGAAAAAAATGGGGTTGATTGTAACTCAGTCTGATATATGAAACTAAAGCTTACAGAATTGGTTATTAGAAACAGCTAATGATTTAGTTAATATGCCTTTAAAATATGCTTTTATTTTTGGCTTTGAAATTCACAAAATGATCACAAAACAGTTTCATTTAGAATTTCAATAATTAATGCCTTTTATTTCTCTCTCTCTTTTTTTTTTTGGTACTCGGGATCGAACTCATGACCTCGCGCTTACCAGGAAGGTACTTACACCATTAAGCTAGATCCCCGGCCCTTGTCCTTTTGAGACAGGGTCTCACTATGCCATTCAAGCTGGCCTTGAGTTCATTTTGTAGCCCAGGCTGGTCTTGAACTCACAACGATCCTCCTGCCTCAGCCTCCTGAGTGCTGGGATTACAGGTGTGCAGCACCAGGCCAGGCCCGGTGTTTTAATGCCTTTTCTTTGTTACTCTTTTTTGGAAGTGCTTGCCTGTGAGTCATCCTTTATTCTTCAACTGTTAATTCTTTGGATTTTCATCTGCCAGCAATTTTGTGGGTGAGTGAAGTGATTTTCTGGCACTTTAACTTCATAAAGGTTTTCATCATTGCAAAGTTTGCAATATCGTTTTGGTTTGTGTTGCATTCACACTGTGTTAACGAAAATGACACACAAGGGCACTGATGAGATGGATGGGACAGGTCACAGCCAAGGTTACTAGGGAGAGGGTGTTCTCATTGGGCAACTTAGACTAATGAGAATTTAGAAGCTGTAATACAATATAAGCTGCTGGGAAGAGTAAACACAGCAAAATACAAGTATATATTCAGAATACATGTAAGAAAACATCTAGCAGTGCCTGACTTAATCTCCAAGGCAGAAACTAGAGGGAAATACAGCATAAAGAAAAAAACAAGCTAAAGAGAAATAATGTACACTATGAAAAATTACTTTCATCTACACTTCGTAAAACTTAGGAAAACATCAGGAGACAAGTAACAATCTATAAAAATTAAAAGTACGGAATATAATGGGGAATGCAAAGATGGGAGAAAAAGTCACAATGATTAGTGTGGGGGGGGGAGAACAAGGGAAAACTGGAAGCATTAGAGATTGAGGATTTTAGAATACGAGTTTCTAGAATGCAAAGAAAAGTTATCCTGTGTGTAAGGAATAGCAGGATGTATGTCAGGAAGAAGTAATGAGCCTGGAAAGCTGGTGATGTTTAAAGTAGGATAAAAACCATAGTCAAAGGAAGGGCAGTAAAAATGAAGGCTGATAAGCTCACACTAAATTTAACAAGTAATACCATTCCTTTTGTTATTGGAGTGGGGGTGTAAGGGCGTGTGTGTATGAAATTAGCATGATTTTAACCAAAATAAGACTGAACCTGGGACAGCTGGAAGAAGCATGACACTATTAAGATCCTAGAAAGTTAAGAAATGCTGTGGAAAGGAGATGCTAAGATTAACAGAGTTAGAGAGAATGAGGTATTTGAATGTTCAGGTACAGTGCAGTTTTACTTGAGAATAAGAGACATTCACTTACTCAAACACGTTTTTGAAAAATCTGGGAAATTTTTACAAGGAAAAATAATGGACTAATACCTCACCCAGACATAAGGTTCCAATATGGGGCTACATAATACTTTTTAAAGTTGTATGTCTTCTGTTTCAAAATCTCTTGAAATGTCCTTACAAAGGTGGCCATGGGTAGGCACACAGTTTTCTCAAACATCCACACAGCCAACTTTTCTCCCCGCACTGATTTTTTAGTTCAACTCCATAGGAAGCTGCTGACTTGACTTTAGGGCAGTGTTGTATAAAAAATGTTTTTATGTATATTTAAAAACTAGAATTTTCCTCAGTTCAAAGAAATACACAGGAGACATAAGGAAGCCAAAACTGATTTTAAGAGAACCAAACCTCTCAAAAGTTAAAGAAAGAAAGAGAGAGAGAGGCAGTCATCTAAAAATAAGAATTCAGAAAAGGGGAATCAGGAGTTGCAGAGTTTGGCTTTCAGTGACAATGTTAACCTTTAAGTAGCAGCTTTGATGGGAAAATGTAGGAGGGAAGAGCGTGGCTCTACAGGAGTCCTCAGTCCACTGTGACAAAATGGAAGCCGTGGAGGAGGGAGAAGGTTGAAGGAGATTTAGGGTCAAAATTTTACTATTCCTGTTCTGTTACTGGATTTTATATTTTCTTTTAAGCACAAGAAAATTTGGTATAGATTTCATTTAAAGAAAGGTTGACTAAAATATACCTAGGAATCTGAAACTGTGTGGTAGCTGTAGCTTGCTAGGTGATACACAAAGTATATTCTTCTATATAGCAAACCCTGGTCTGAACTGTTGCTGTTTAAAAAGTATAACATATAATGAAACATTTCAATATAATAATACTATTATATAGCCTCCTAGAATAATCTAAGACATCCTCAGCGAATTCAGCATTTGTAACCACATTTTTTCTGTTAAATCCTTTTTTTTTTGTACCGGGGATCAAACTCATGACCTCCCGCTTACCAGGCAAGTGCTTGAGCCGCTGGGCTAAATTCCTGGCCCTAATCCATTTGACTTTGCATATTTCTACTTTTGTCAGGGGTAGATGCACACTATCTGAGTCAAAAGAGCTGGAAAAGCTTATAACATTAAACCTACCCACTGCTGAAAATTCTACCCAATGATATCATGCACAAAAACACTTACAGACAGGAAATTTGTAGCTTCAAGAAGCACTCCTTTTTCATTTATAATTATCCTCATGTCCTAGATTTAGTCATCTCCTTGGCCCACCTACTTACCGCCATCCAAAACAAATTAAAGCAAAACAAAACATACCACCGCTACCCCACCACATGCATATACTCTTAAGAAGGCACATTGACTTCCTGCTTTGAATGTTCTTTGGGGTTTCTCACTTGTTTACATCACTACTAGTACCAAACCCTATTTAGACTCCCTTACTATTGATTATTTCATGTTTAGTATTTTAGCAGCCATTAAGTTTCCCTGTTCTAATACACCCTACATAACATTGCCAGGATAATTTGCTTACCATTAACATTTAAAATTACATTATTCCTCTACGGAAGAAACCTCAGTGTTCTTCATTTGACTCAGAAGTCATGCATCTCTCCCCAGCTTTCATAAGGACTGTTACACTTGGCTTCTGCCCATCGATCTGTCACAAAGCAGCCCTTGCACAATCTTGTGAACATTTCTTGCACTCCCTGTCTATCCCTTCTCTTCATCAAGTTTGCCTTCCTAAGCAGACAATATAATATTCTCTCCTCTCCCCAACCCTGCCCCTGAAGTACTGGGGATTAAACCAATGGTCTTTGCATGGAGCACTCCTCCCACCCCCATTTCTCCAAGTTGCCAAACTGGGTTAGGCTCAAAATTGTGAACTTCTTGTCTTGACTTCTCACTATACGGACATTACAGGCATGTGCCACGTGCCACAAAGTCCAGGTGACAAGACAGTTTTTGAGAAGAGTGTTTTTTATATTCACTGAATCCTTGATAGCAATTAGCACAATAATGAGCACATAGTAAGTGCTCAGGGAATACCTGTTGCTTGGTTTGTTAACAGTATTTTTAATTTCCTCCACTAGATTTATATTTTGAATATACTATTCAACACAACATCAATGCTTACATTATTCTCTGCCTGGAATGCCCTCCACTGTGCTTAGAGTGTGTGAAACTCTCACTTATTCTTTAAAACTCGGCTGAGACACTTCTCCTCCAGGAAGTCATCCCTGATTATCCTAACCAGAATGAGTAATGCCCCACTGTTTCCTATAGCATTTGCCTTATGAATCTACCACGTAACTTTTGGCAGTTTGTCTTTTAATATCCAGACTGTAAGCTCTTTCTTTTAAAGTGGGTGGAAAAATCACCTCATCTTCTCTTCATCCCTACGTGTTCTCCTTTCCCCATGCACACTTCCCACAGTGCCTAACACTGCCTCAGAAGAGACAGGCAATCAATAAACACACGTGGGCTGGGCATGGTGGTGCATGCCTGTAATTCCAGAACTCAGGAGGCTGAGGCAGGAGGACTGCCACCAGTTTGAGGCCAACCTGGGCCATATAGTGAGTTCAAGGACAGCCTGAGCTACAAAGTAAGACCCTGTCTCAAAAAACAAAACAAAACAAAACCAAAAAACAAAAAACACTTGCAGAAGTGAATGAACTTTTCCCAATAAATGTTTGTTCAAATGAAAATAATAAAACAATATTTAATACGTGAAGCACATTAGGAACTGTGAGGTACTTTTAAAAAATGACCTACTGTAATTCTTTTAAAGAAACTGCCATCCTGAAAACAACAGGAATAATATATATGATAAATCTAAATATACCCTGGGGACTTTCTAGATGATAAAATGTGTGTATATATAAATAATTTTTCCCTAAGTCATGAAGTCAATGAGTCACCTTAAAGTAATACTCAAACTTCAATGTATGCATGATAGTGTCAAGATTTTGGTGACTTTTATTTTGATCATTATTTTTATAACAAGTCAAAAGATGTAGTACATATTTGATCACTTCTAACCCAATAACTGCATTCAAATGTAAGAATACACAATTTTGCTATTCTAAAAAAACTTCCAAAAGTAGATGGCAACATAATATATACTAATCTAGAAGTGATTCCAAAAATCTGAAACACAGACAGAGTTCCACCTATTTACTATTTGTGTGATTTTGGCTAAGTTAACCTTTCTGAGTCTCATTTTCCCCATGTAAAATAATAGCATTTGCTTTACCTATTAGTATGGATTTATGTAAAGATCAAAGAGGCAGCATAAAGGTAAGATACAATGCTACTGCAATTTTTTATCTTTAAATAATAAGCTAGACTAGTCTATGATTTTATGAAAAATCTGGGATAAGGCTATTCCTTGAAAATGTGATAGACCCTTTCTGTGACATTATCTGAGCCCGGTGTTTTATTGTGAAATAAAACTCAATTATTCTTTCATTTTATTTAGTGATTATAAATTACTCAGTTTTTTCTTTCTCAGGCAATTTTGGTAAGATATTTTCCTAGGAAATGGTATATTTTGTTTAAATTTTCAGACTTATTAGCATGAAGTTCTTCCTGCTATTCCCAGGTTCTTATCTGTATATTTTATTTATGTTTAAATTATGAATTATAGGCATTTCATATTTTTTGCATTATATATTTAAATGTGCAAATTCAAAGTTAAAATAATTTCAATACAGAGTTTAA
>RJWT010008697.1:0-25978 GCA_004365215.1 Cuniculus paca | reverse complement strand
TCATAGTCCTGAAAGAAGATATATAAAGTGATATGTAATAATCTGTTTAAAATAAAAAACAACTATAAGCAATGTAACTGTCTTTAAATAAGCCTGTTTAAATATATCACAGTAGATTCACATTTGCTTATATGATTATACCTCCAGGCGTATTTTTTAGTGAAACCAACAAACGTAACAATTTAAATATAAAAACATGGAAAGTTTCTGAATTTTATTCCAACATGTTCAAATTTTATATTCTTTACACCTCAAAGACAAAACCTAAAATAAATGAACTTATTATTTACTCTCATGCTAATGAAGTAAAAAAAAGGGCAAAAATCCCTACATGAGGGTCTATGAAAATTTTTAAAATGACAGAGCTGTAGACTGCAAAGATTTTATTTATAATAGGTTTTCATCATTTGACATGTTAAAAAATAAAGTTTTAAGAAAAATACAACATGTACGTTTTTACCTACTAACAATGAAACTGCAATACGTAAAGAAAAACATGTTTTATTTTCAGAACTCAGTAATACAGATTTTAAAACACACTCCTTACCCAAATGTTAGAAGATGGTACTAGCACTGAAAAAATTCCCACAATGAAATAGTCACAAACTATTCAAACTAAACTGCAGTTCAAATTTCACAGTATCTTCATTTATAATATGGAAATAATACCCAGTTTCCCAGAATTATAGTGCATGGCACTTTGTAGCGGGATATTCAGAAGCTGGGCTCATTAACAACAGAATTAAAAAGTACTAAACATGAAACCCCAAGGCTTCACTGGAACAGCTGATGTTCGGTGTATTCACATTCATGCTGCATAAGAGCCCCAGGCACCAAAACCTCAATCAGGAGTTTCAGGTAGCTCTGTACTGTCTTGATCCCAAGGCTATTTAAGAGGTCAGTTCAGACTTACTGACATTACAGACAACAATGCAATGGAACTAGGTAAAATGGCAGCACTTCTCTCACAAAAAGAAGACAACTACCACTTCATAATGGCATGGCCAATACCACAATTAATAAAAGCAATTATAGGGAAGAAATGCTGGTTGGCACAACTCACAAACCTGGTTTCTTAGCACACTCAGTGCAGTTTCCCAAGCCCTCCTCCAACATGGCCTATACCTATTAATAGAGAATCTGAACCTATTAACAGTCATAGAATAGCAAAGGCAACATTTGACATGTTTTCTTATTTACATGCTTACTGAGCAATTTTTTATCAATCATAATTCTATACTCCTTTTAGCATGAATTACTTATTACTGAACTAAAATGAGTAAGTGTGTGATTTTATCAACAATCACTAATTGGAAAAAACATAAAAAAGCATGAGTCCTTTGTCAAATATTTGTTACACACAATACCAGCATATGAAAAGGCAGCTGGGGGTGGTAGTAATAGAACCATTCTCTTTATTTTCTGCCCCTGCAATCCCTACAGTGAAACCCTAAGATGCACAGAACACGATTTGTAAAAAAAACTGTAACAAATAGTTTTAAACTGCAAAGTAACATTTCTTCAAAACAGTAAGAAATGATTTCTTAATCTTGTCAGCACACCACAAATGCAAAAAGATGGACTATAATTTCAACAGCTGTTGTCAAAAGAAAAATAGATAAAAATTACAGTTATGAAAATGCAACTGAATGTGGAGGACTTTACTATCAATATATAAAAAGTCCACAAGATGGTGATATTTTGTACAAAATTAATGGAAGAACAAAAGCACTGTACAATTTTCCCCAGGAGTTTGAGGAGCTTCTCATTTTGAAGTAGAAGAATGCTGTTAAAAATTAGGCATCAAAAATCGAAACATTGATAACAGTGAAATGATTTTCCTGAAAGCAAGAAGTTTACTTCTATATTTCAATGTAACAATTTCTTTACCACTGAATTGCTTAAGAAGAATTATGCTTGAGATTCCACCTACATAAAATGAAGATAAAATAAGATAAGTTTAGGGGGAAGCATTTTGAGTCTTTTTCAGTTATATAACTGTTTCAGGCCCCGATAAAACATCTCCTGAGTTAATAAAAATGTATTCATGTACTTATGTCAGATATTTTAAATAAAGATCTAATTTGATTCTCCTAAAAATCATATGGAAGAAGTTTTCCTATTGGTGGTAATTTGGCAGTAAAGAAACTTAAGAAGTGTGCTGAAAATATAAAATTAGTGTAAGATCTAGCACTTCCACTCCTTAGTATAGAACAAAAACAAATGAAAACAGAAACCCACATAAAACATTTCACACGAATGTTTATAATAGCATTGTCCATAATAGATAAAAAGTAAAAACAATGCAAATACAGTATTCATCAACTGATGCCTGGGTAAATGTGGTAATTTCATAGAATATTATTCAGTAATAAAAGGAAATGAAGAACAATACATGCTACAACATAAATGAATCTTGAAAACATGCTAAGTGAAAGAAGTAAATCATAAAAAGACCAAATCTTCGGTTACTGCATTTACAGGAAATATTCCAGAATAGGCAAATGTACACAGTCCAAAAGTAGATTAATGTACACCTAGGAATGGGAGAATGAGTTAGGAGCAGATTGTTAATGGGGTATGAGGTTTCTTTTTAGAGTAATGAAAATGTCCTAAAATTAACTATGGTATTGAATGTCTTACACTGTGAATATACTAAAAATTATTGAATCATAAGCTCTAAATGGGTAAATTTTATGGTATGTGAATGGTATCTTATTAAGTCTAAATCTTCAAAGAAGTTTTCTAATGAACAAAGATAGTTGAAGAAAAAAAATTAACTGTTTTTAATTTTTAATTCAGCATCATATATACATTCCAGTTGTACAGCTATTCATTCTCTCCCCTTCCCTTTCCCCCCAAATATAAAAACACACAGTGGCTAATTCATGGAATGATAAATGCAGATATATCAAGGAAGCTCATTCCAGCAGATAACCAGATTGGTTTGCAAGCTGAATTTGATATTTTGAGTAGACTTCAAGAGATAAACAAGTATAAGGAGTTTCACAGCACTAAATTCAATAAGTCTCAAGAAGATCCAATGTACCTTAAGAGGCAGATACAAGGAACTCTCCTACCTTTTTTAAAAACAAAATTGTAGTAAAAAAAATACATAACAAAATTTGCTGTATTAACCATTTTAAATGTATAATTCAGTAAAGTACACTGCTGTGTAACACACATCCAAAACTTTTTCATCTTGCAAACTGAATCACTATCCCACTAGACAGTTTCACATTCACTTCTCTCCTGCCACTGATAACCAACATTCCACCTGCTGTTTCTCTCAAGTATGACAAGCTTAGACACCACACTTAAGTTGAATTTTATAGTATCTGTCTTTCTATGACTAGCTTACTTTCCACTAAGCATGATGGCATTGACATTCATCCACATAGTAGCATATGATATTATTTCATTCTTTTTAAAGACTGAAGGGCATTGCACTATGTGTACAAACCACATTTTATCTATCCATTCATCTATCAATAAACATTTGGGCTGCTTCTTTAAATTGACTACTGTACATAATATTGCTATGCCTGAGAACTCTTATCTTAATAGTCTATCTTCTTACTACTATTAAGCTTCCAAAGGAACAGCAGAGAAAAATAACAATATTACCTATTAAAAAAGCATTCCCCAAAATGTCTTCAAGAAAATTAATATATATTATGTAAGGGAAGCCTTTGCAATTACAAAAGTTTAGGAAACACTGAGGTAAAAGTGGTAAACAGATTGCTGTAGGACTTCTCAGAGTGTTCAGTTTTGCAATATGTACTGTGAGTCCCTCAGAAGCCATATTATATGCAGGTTTTTCTAACCATAGCACTTGGTGAGGATTTTTTTTTTTTTACTTTATTTTGGTTCCAGGGATCCAACTCATGACCTTGTGCTTACCAAGCATATGCTTGAACTGCTGAGCTAAATCCCTAGCTTTAGTAAGGATCTCTTGAACCTGAGTTTCAGGGAGTAATTTGGGCAGCTCAGTTTCCATTGAACACTGAACTGAAAGTTGGATGCTTTCATGCTCTACCTCAAATAGCAACATGCTTAGAAACATATTGATGGTATTACCATATGACAAGTTAATCTAATAAGAAAGGGTAGATCTATTTCTTTTATTTTTGTGTATCCTTAAAACTGAAAGATGCTCCATCCATGGAGTCAACAGTTACAGTATCATTTGGACTAAAAAAAACTATGTATAACAAATCCAGATTCAGGTATATTAAAAAGTCAAGACACCTGGTCTTTACCTTTGGAGTGTCTACAAGTGTTATTATAATATTAATATAACAAATTTATTATAGTCAGAAATCTAATATATCAGATATTATTCAATAAAAACTATCTTCTTTAGAACTGAGATTAGTAAGGCTTCCTCTAATGCTTTATTTTGCTTCATGAAATCATGAAAAGGCTTGTTGTGTTGATAGCCTCAAGTTCAAAGCAAAATTATCAGTTAACTGTATTTCTCAAAACTAAGTAAACTAGAAGAATAAAATTCTCAAGCATGAAAATTATAACATTATTATTAAATATGTGACTTACTGCTATAATTTGGTCTCCAATTTGGATTCTTCCATCATGTTCAACAGCACTGCTTTTTGTAATGCTCTTTACAAAAATTCCTGATGGTTCTAAGATTAGAAATGGATTATTTTTCACTACTTACAAAACACACTTAAAGAGTATTCATCTCCCATTCTCCAAATAAAAAGTTCTAATTGAGAATAAATATGTATCAATAAGCCAGACAACAAAAATTGAAACAAAAGATAAGGCAATTATTCTGTCTGTCATATCAGAGTTACCTACACTATT
Source organism: Cuniculus paca (assembly GCA_004365215.1). Classification (NCBI taxonomy): domain Eukaryota; kingdom Metazoa; phylum Chordata; class Mammalia; order Rodentia; family Cuniculidae; genus Cuniculus; species Cuniculus paca. The sequence goes on along the minus strand of RJWT010008697.1, from coordinate 21,148 downwards.
TCTAAGGAAGTTTTCAGCTATCTAATCTAAAAACTTCAAAATATGCAATGCTGATTTAATATTTCTTAAGATATAAATATTAGAAACAATTGCTATGTTTAACAAATGCTTAAGGTTTAATTTACCTAATTTTTTATCTCCAATATAACCAGCAATAGTAATTCCTAATCCTTGAACATTTTTAGTGAGTTCCACATCAAATGTCTCACTTTCTTCACTTTTCTGAGTAGAAGCATCAACCTGAAATAAAAATACATATATACACATATACATAGATATACAGGCAAAGACATAAAAAAAGGTAAATTTAAAAAGCCATAGCTTTTATTATACATTTTATAATGTGACATAATAAGATGTCAGAGAACTATGCTAGAGAACTACACTTGAGATTACTTCTTCAACAGTAACATGAACTCAGCACAGCATTTTTACTCAGAAAGGAATGTCAAGAATAAGGCTGAATTTCCCTTTATAGTAGGGATGTATTATTGTTTGCATACACAACATTTAGAATTAAGTATTTTCTTATTAAATTCTGTGTTCAGAGGTGGTTAATCTTAATTTCTGAAGAAGTCAGGATGTTGTCACTCAAAGAACTCAGATTCAGGATTCAAATCAACAAGTTCAAATCTAGCTTTGCCAATTATTCATTCTAAGCATCTCTACACAACTGTCTACCAGGAAAAGAATAAAAACCACCAGTCTAGCTACCATTTATTGAGTAGTTCCCCTGTGAAAGGCACTTGACATGTCTTAATCTCTTACTCCTTAGAGCACTGTAATTTTTTTTTTTTTGAGACAAGGTTTCGCTATGCAGTTCAGGCTGGCCTTGGGCTCATATTGTAGCCCAGGCTGGTCTCGAACTTGCAACAATCCTCCTGCCTCAACCTTCTGAGTGCTGGGATTACAGGAATGCGCCGCCATGCCCAGCTTTTTAGCAATGTAATATTCTTTAGATTCCCTACAAGCCAATGAGGTAGGCAAAGTTATTGTATCAATCTTTTTCACTGTTTCCCTAAGGGAATGCATCATTCCCAGAGGTACTGCAATACCAAGTCAATGAGCGTATTGGACGGAGCACACCCCTATTTTATCTCCCAGCTCCAAAAATGTATTCAATATACTGTCCTTGGATAAAGAACATATCAGATATTAAACTGATAAGAACATACACTACCTGTAATCTTAATGAAAAGGTTAAGAAGAAATTTGTATCAATTATTATCTTGGGGGAATGAGTTACAAAAACTTTTCCAAGGACAAAGAGCTAAAAAATATCCTAGTGGTAGAATTCAAATCTAAATAATCTAGTTGTAGGCTTCCTTCTCTTAAATGATATACAATATGTAAAGTCTCTAGTAGAATACAGGGATCCCAGTATCTACATGTTAGTTGATATTTTATCTTAAATTTATAATTAATTATATTACCATGAACATGAATTGATCTATCCTGCAGCTATGTTATTAATAGGCTGTCGTATTATTTTGAAAAGCAGTGAAATGCATCAAGGAAATATTTTAAACTGCCCTTTATTTGTTTTGTGAATTTATTCTGTGAAAAACTATTCATAAGAAAAGTATGTCTTCCTTCATTAGTATCTTCCCTTCATTAGTATCATTGCTGGAACATTAGCTGTAAGGGAGTTTCTCAAATGTCAGCTTTTTCTAACATGTAGTATTATTAATTGTATGGACTCAAGAGCAAAGGTCCCTAAATTAAAGATCTATGAACTGGCACAAGAAGTTATCAATAAGCTATTGGTACAAATCATTAGTGTGAGATCAGCAGATTTTATAGAGAACCTTAAAAAAAATGACAAAATTAAAGTTAATGACTTCTAAAAGACATGAATGTTGGGGTTAGGTGGCAATATTTTCTGATTTTCTTTCAACAAACTAAGTCTATGTAACTGATGATCCACCTAAATGAGTTACAATTTTACAGTGAAGTTTATTTTTTATTGCACATAATTATCTGTGCAAACTTAGCAAAAGTTTAAAGTTTAGATAATTACGAGAAAATGACAGGATGAAATCTGCTTCAATTGAAACAAATGTGTTTTCTATTTTTAATAAGACTTATGCGAGTGCTATTTTAGAGGGTGGCAATTTGACTATCGAATGGTTTTAAAAGGGGCACAAGCTTCAGAAATGATGATATGCACAGAATAGATATTTTTCTAAGCTTTCAATTACATCAAGTGGTTTTCGGTATTGCATTCATTTATATATTGCTGAATAAAATGTTTTGTTTATCACAAAAGAATGCCATTTAAACACTTTCATAAACAAGATTTCTTTCTTCTTTCTCTTTGCAAAGAATAGCAAGCAAACTCAGTTCCAAAAATAACAGAATCATGGAAATTTCAAATGTTTTAATAAAGTTTTAAGGCTAGTGGAGGAGTTAGGATTTTTGTTTTAAAAAAAAATTGTTGCAACTGGTTGAAAACAACTTTAATAAAAGAAAACAAATTTTTGTATCCATGGGAGACGTATATAGGGCTTGTGTTTGTGTAAAGTTTACCAGGAAATTGGGTAAAATTCTCTTTGTAAATAGTTCAGAAGTTCCTGAACATAATTATTTTGCTAATAATATGCACAGTAGTCTTGTGATCTGTAAACCAGTTAACGTAGCCACTAACTTCCAATGACTCTGAAATTTTCCAGCTTTTTTCATATCAAGTTAAGAACAAAGATAGAAAGCTATGTTTATGAATAAAACTTTTATTACAATACCTAAACCCCAACTTTTGTTTTAAAAAATTATGTAACTGTGTCAAGAATACTGATTACTCACTACAAAGCTCATCATAACTCTGAGATATCCCTTAAAATAGTAAGACTGAAAGGTTTCGAAGCCACATTTACTCCTACCAAGTCTGCTGCCACTCTCCAACCTTCACACACAGAAAACAAAAACAAAAGGACTAAAAGGAAAGTTGTTAAAAGGTAATGATTAGAACTGTGACCTTGCGGAAACTTTCTAATTAACATAAAATCATATTTAGGCATTTTAGATGTAAGTAGCAAATAATTATTTGTAAAATATTATCCATACTTCAAAACCTTAATATCACAAACAAGCTGCTTAGAGAAAAATACAAAATTATCTAGAATTTTAAGGAAACTATAGTTCATCTGTTTTTATATATGTAATATATTTGTAATTATAAGATATTCTTAGTGCTGAAGTGTCTCTACATTTGATTTTGCTCATATACTTATATATGAACATTAATAAATCTAGGTTTTAAATTTCACCATCATCTCAGTGCTGATTTCTTTGACTTTCAGAATAATGATTTTACCTACTTACCCGCATCTCTGGTGTAGAAGATGAGGAGGAGAGGGTGACGCCCAAAGAGGTGGGTGATGTAGCTTCCTCAATGGCGCCTCTTGCAATCATCAATTTAACCCTATTTCCACACTGCCTCAGGACTTGTGCTACTTGTTCACTGCTCATTCCTGCCAAATCAGTATCTCCAATCTTTAGAATATGGTCTCCACTGCATAACCGTCCATGCTGCACATAAAAAAACATTAAGTAATTCTTCTAACTGCATCAGAGAAATCCTAAATGAAGGAAAGAAAATGGTAAAAGATGGCAATGATATGCTACTATGGCAATCATGGGCCATTAAACATGTAACTGCAATATTAGCTGCCTCCTAAACCAACCAAGCATGATCCAGTGGAATATAAAAAAATGGAATTCACACACTCCTTAAATTAATAGCTGACAGGAACTTACTAGTGATACCTGGCTGTGGGACACAGGAAATATAGCTTCTTTAAGTGAGGAACTAAATTTTTAATTTCATTTCATTAATTGAAATTAAATTTAGCAGTACTAGAGAATATAGCTCTATACAGAAGATAAAGCACAGATAAACATAGCTCTTTCTCAAGCTTATCAATTTCATTTGATACTGCTGAATGATGTCTAATATTTTAAAAGAGAAAAGTTTGTAAACTTTTGTTACTGTTAATACCTCTATTGAAGAGGTTGCTATTAATAAGCCTTTCATTTATGACTATGAGAAATGTTTGATGAGGCTGATTTTGAAACTGAAGTTCAAATAAACATGCAAAAACAATAGATTTATAAACAAAATGTTATAATGAAGACAACAGTTAAACTCACAAAAATTTCCATAACTAATAAATGCATGAAATACTTTCACACATATCTAAAACATATATATGTCAAAGGACAATTCTTCAATGAACTATTCTAGGTGATAAAAATAGGCTACAGTTCATATCCAAAGAAGATACCTGTAACCTTTCACTAAAAGGACAAAATGAATTTTGTTCTTTCCCTTTAACAATTTGTCCATAGTATCATGTGACTATAAAACAGCCAAGCAAGTTTCAGATATATGATCGTAAAATAAGGAAAACGTCAATCAATCAACACCATAACCTACAACAATCAACACCAGAACCCTGGTTTTTGGCTTAGTCTGTGGTTCTAAAGATTGTTAAATTCATTGTCTATAACTATACTCTAAAATTAATGTCCTTTTTCAAAAGTATTTCCCTCCCAGTTCTACAAGAATACTTCAAGAATAGTCCAATAAAACAAAAGATCTAAGTCCAAGGTTTGTCTTTTCTAAGAGGAAATATGAAAGGTAAAGCCATTTTATTGGGTAAAAGAGCCTTAAAGACTTACTGGAGTAGCTTACCTGGTCAGCTACGCCTCCGGGCAGAATGGTTTTGACTATTACTCCAGTTGCCTTTCCTCCTATGATGCCAAACCCCAGACCAGACCCGTCATTCACCAGCTCAATGGTTTCTACATGCTGCCAATGAACCTAAGAACAAAGCTCCCATATGAAGTTGTAAAAGTTTATAAAACACTAAAATTTTGTATTATAGTAGATAGTGTGATTATTATTTTATTGGTATTAAGTAACTGAATTCAGACAGGCTAATAAGTACCAAAGAATCCCTTGCATTTTGCACATGTCTCTTCCAACAGATGATTACTCCTATTGATATAATCCCTCTTAAAATCATCAATACATTATTTTTTATATATTTGCAAGATCATTTATACAACTTATATAAAATAAAAGAGAGGGCCAGGGATTTAGCTCAGCAGCCTAAGCGCCTGCCTGGCAAGTGCAAGGTCGCGAATTCGATCCCTGGTGCCGGGGGTGGAAAAAAAAAAAGAAAAAGAAAAGAGAAAGATTAAGGGAAAAAAAACTGTCATGTCAAAAATGTCCTTTGCCTAATCCTACCTCAGGAAAGGATTTTAAATTAAATGACTTCAAAGTCACTGGAAGCTTAACTGTAACAATATACGTGTATAATTTAAAAAGCAAAGTCAAGACTGTAACTGTCTACACATAAATACATTTTATATATTTTTATTTATTTATTTAAGAGTAGGAAAATTTATTGGAAAAAGGAATGGGGAATAGGAATAGCTCCTGAGACAGGAGAGGTCCCCAATATTTTGCCCAATAAATTTTAATTTTGTTAAAGATCTACTTTCTTTTGAGAAAAGCTGTCAAAAAAAAAAACTATACAGAGAAAGTAAAGACTGTTTTAGAAGCTAGAAATGTAATAACTAAACAACAAATATTCTAGCTTAAAAAATGATAAAAGAATAAAAAGACAAAAATTCAAAAATACAAAGAAACTACAGGAACTAGAAAAATGTGTTGTTTCTTCTCAAAATTTTAGGTACTCACTGGATTAGAATGAGCTGAAATTGTGCTGGCAGCAGATGGAGAACGGGAAACTCGGGGGCTGGTGATCTGAGGCAAAGAGCCCCTGGCAATTACTAGCTGGACAGTATCTTTGGCCTTCTGCAGGATGCTGATAGCCTGCTGATGTGTAATTGTCTGATCAAGTGCCTGTCCATTGATAGCGAGGATCTGATCAGTTTCCTTCAGTCTTCCATCTCTACCAAAGATGAAAAATAGGGTGAAAAAGATACATGGCAGCTCTCAAGGAAATGACAGCTTCTTTGTCATACACATCCAGGTTATTTTTAATACTGTTTTTAAATTTCTTCATTTTTTAAGGTTTTCCCTGCAGTTCTACTTTTAAAAAATATATCTTGAGATAATTATTTCATAGGTTTAGTTTTTCTTTGTAACTACCCAATCTATCTAATATATATTAGTCTTATTTCTTAAAAATGAAAGTATTATTGTTTTGAGTATATTAATATAATTCAAATTACCATGGGTCACTTCTAATGCAGTAATCTTTAAAACTAAATAAAAAGAGGTCATTTTATAGCAAACAAAATACTATTCTAATCAATTGTTTTTCTTTACTAAAAAGTAGTTAAATTAAACTATTTAAGAGCTACTTCATTTCAAAGGACTTGCTTTTCATCACAGCAATGTTAATGACTTCTAAAAACTGGTTAATATGAGACAATGTTCAGTTTTTGTTTTCATTCATCTTTGCTTTTCTAAATTTCCCCAAAGGAATCAAAATCTTCTGAATGTGATATAAAAAACAGAGAAGACACTGACACAATCTCACCTATGAGCCACACTGCCCTCCTGTATCTCTTGCACAAATATTCCCAGTTCTCCCCTGTTTTCACTCCTGAGCCCCACAACACTAAACCCAAGGCCTCCACAGGAAGGTTTGAGGAGCTCAAAAGCTTCTACATGGCGACCCTGTTCAGGAAATAAAGCAAAAAATAAAACTAGAGCTAACTACTGCAGTTAACAGTCATCTTACTATTGGCATTACTTTATTTACAAAACAAAAGAAAGAACTGAAAGAGTTCCCAAGATAATTTTTACTCATTACCTACAGATCATTTATAGCATTTCTGGAACACGACATGTAATACCGAATTTAAAATATGATAATGAAGGAGAAAAATGTAATAGAAAAGCCTCTGAACCACCAATCTCTGACAAAACAACTTCTTTTGCATTTCATATATTTCAGATATTATAAATGCCACTGTTTTATCCAGGACTGATTACACTCTTAGGTAACATTTTATCATAATTAACAAGAAACGCTCTTACCTGAGCCATATTTTTGATCAACTGATCAAATTCATCAGAAAGAGGTTTCCCACTGATGTGAGGAGTACCAGGTCCTGTAAGTGTCTCTGGATTCCCATTATATGAGGATAATAGAAACGATTCATTTTGCGGAGTAGGAATTACAGAGGTGCTGAGATGAGAAGTGTTGGCATACTCAACATTCGAAGTTGTAATGCTTACCTAAGAGTAATACAAAATTAATAGTAATAATATTTCTTCTAGTGAATTAACAAATTATTAGAGGTGGTTCAGGAATTCCCCAAACTTGCAACGGATGTTAAAAGTGAGGATGGTCCTGTAGCTACTTTGCCCTTTAACTGGTCACTGAAACTTAACTCCATTAAATAATTGTCAGAGTGTGGGCAGACCTGGCAGTCCAAAGACCCTTGCACTTTGCAGTCTAGCCAACTCTGAAGACAGAGATATAAGCAGTAACAACAAAGAATTATTTCATTTTGCAATATATATATAACAAATCTTTCTGTGTGTTTGTTATAAAGAACTCCAAATTGAAGTTATGACTTGTAATTAATAAAATACCAAGTTGATTCTAACTTATTTCTGAAGGTTGTCTGGAATGGCATTTTATCTATAATTATGTATCATAAAGATTAAATCAATGAGGTTATAGGATCTTTCTGACCTCGCTTCCTAGCACTCTGGTCCTCAACCTACTCAGTCCAGCTATAATGACCTCCTCATTGTTCTTTAAAACTGCCAAATTCTCACTCCACCAGTCAGATACAGCCTTTCCCAAATATTCCATGTGTACTACTTACTTTTATTCAGGTATTCTCACTGTTGCTTCAGAAAAGACCTCCCTGACAACCTTATCCAACACAGCACACACCACCATGCTCTATAAACTAGCCCTGCCCTCTTTCATGGCACACCTGATGGACACTGTCGTTATGGAGTTTCTACCTCAGTCATGAAGACAAACTAGAATGTAAAATTTTCTAGTACTGGACAATTTATTTTCTATAAGGTCCTTATTATCTAGAAAAATGTCTTTCAGAGCTGGTCATCAATAAACATTTGCAGAATAAACATTTATCCATTTTTAAGGACCTACTCTGATCTAATATCCCAAACTCTCTTTGCAGATGATCAAAGTATACATCTAATAAGCAGCTTGTGACCTAGATTTTTTATGGTGTTTCTTTCATCTATGTATTACATACAAAGCATATACTCATTCAAAATGTCACTTCTGAAGTAAGATAGAAAATAAAGACTCTTCATTGATAGAAGTATCACAGTATTTTAAAATATGTCACTGATCCATATATATGGATTTGCTACCTATCTTTAAAAACAAAATAGAAAGCTAATTAAGCTACCAAAGTTACCAATAATTCATTAATTATATTAGATATATATAATCACAATAAAAAAGATCAATGTGTTAAGAAGAGAGTTTTGGGAATCCTTTCAAATGCTTATTTTAAAATCTACAGCAGGCATGATCAATTATTATTTTTTTCAAAAACAAGCTTCTCATGCCAACATTAATGTTTTTTTTATCCTGAGCCATGGCAACTCTAACAAAGTCTGCCAGCAGAAGATACACAGCTCAGGTTGAAGCAGATGGCAGAATGAAATTTGTGACAGGCTGAAGATCCCACACACCAAGACCTAATGCCTGTGGTATGTTTGCATAGGAAAAAATATTTGGACTTCTACTGTGGCAAGCCAGAATGAACAAATCACATTCCAAGAATAGATAGTCTATAAGAAATTAACTGCTGAACTAGAAATTCTGATACTATGAAAGACTAGGTGTGAAGGCATTCCAAGCATAAAATTAGTAGGAGTATAATAAACACAAGATTACAATATGAAAACTCATATATAAGTAATATCAATTGTCTTTTCTCAATTTATTAAAAGTTTAAAGAATGCCAATGATTTCACCTGTTTTTTCTCTTCCTTGAAATGTATATAAATGTGAAAGCAACTCTTACATATTTAAAATGGACCATGTATCAAAAAAATCATAATTTATACTATCAAAAGTCTTGTTTATAAATTCAAAAATTTATACTCATAAGAAAAAGTACCAAAATACATTCTGATTTCTGTAGGAACTGTTTACTACTATGGTTTTCTGAACTACATTCTCTCAGAAACAGGAATGAATCTCATTTGCTTTGATAGATGTGTTCATAGCAGATGAACTATAAATGTTTAGTAGAAAGAACTTGACTCTCATCCTTGGTTTATAGAATATAAAATAAACAGAAGAAAACACAAATATCTGGTGATTTTTGCATGCATATAAACCATCTGTATTATTTACGGGAGTTGCTAGTAAATGAGCAAGAGTCACCAAATAATTATCAGTTCTAACATCTGGCTGAGCACTTAAAACTAGAAAGAGCTTTTACATAATAAACAAACATGTATTAACTTAATTTATGAATTTTTTTTTAGTGCTATTACCTGGAACAGAACTTGAATGAAGATTATGAAAGTATCATTTTAAAAGTTTTCAGATTCTTTGTAGAATGGCAGGATATACTATCATCTCAGAATTTGGATGTATAGCTAACACTCTTACAAAATGCAATCAGAACTAGTAACTGAGTTACTCTAAAAGGTCACATAAAGCAGAAAGCATACCACATAACAAATATATAACCTAACTACTTTAAATTTTAAAATATCTATATAATTCATAAGTATCTTGACATACCAATGAGATCTTCTTTAATACAACTCCAAAGATGAGAGGTCTTTACCATCTTTATATGGAGAAAAATATATTTACTTATTTTTTTATTAATAAAGTTTACTGGTACATTTTAGGTATACATAATGATTACTACAATTATAGGGAAGTTGTACCTGTACATGATATAACTTGATTCCTTTATTTCCATTCCCCTACCCTCCCCTTCAACCCCTCTTCCCTTCCTTATTTACAAAAGCTTTGTTTCCATTTTGTCCTTCTTTTCTCATCATTTTTTTTTTCTTTTTCTTTCCTTCCTTTCCCTCTCTGTCCTCCCTAGTTTCCCTTCCATTTGGACATTTTCTTCCTATTTCATAATACATGCTAAACATTTTGATCCTTATTTGTACTTTTAGTTTCTCACAGCAGAGAAACAACGTGATATTTACATGTGCGTCTGATTTATTTCACTTAAGAGTACAGTCTCAAGATGCATCTATTTAGCTAGAAATGTCTCAAGCTTATCCTTCTTTATGGCAGAGTAGTACTCCATTGCATAAAAAATATTCTTTATCCATTCATCAGTTGCTGGGCATTTGGGCTGTTTCCAAGATACAGTTATTACAAAATGTGTCACTATAAATCTGGGTGTGGATATACTGCTGTGATATGATGCTTTAAACTCTTTTTGGAATATATCAAGAAGAGAAACAGCTAGGTTGAAAAATCACACACATGGTATATTGTTTTATTTTTAATTTTAGCTCTTTAAGGTGAAGTGGCAATTTGAACAATTCAGAAACCAATTTCACTGAAGAAATATTCTAGATTTTTATGAGATCTATCCTCAATGTTTTATAGTTTGGTCAAACAAAATTAATCCACCTATAAACATCATATAGTTTGCAAAAGAATTTGTCTTTTCATAGAAAAAGTCATAAATTTTTATATCTTCATAAAATTATAAAATAATAAAAATCATAAAGAACTTCGAAAACAACTTTTGACAAATGTATCCATAGCAATTGGAGCTGAAGAAGTATACAAACAAGGGTACAGTATCTAAACAGACAAATATTTAGTGTCCTGGACATTGGTCAATATTCCTCACAGGAGAGATGGACAGTGTATTTTCACCTAGCAAAATACTTGGAGCTGTGCTAATATGTTGTTTCTGTAATACATCCCAAGAAAACAAAAATTTGCTTTAGTTCTATACATATGAGTCATTTTTTTAAAATTTAAAAATATCAAAAAGATACTAAGAGTTCTGCCCTATTATAATGATACAAAGCAAAAGAGTAAATCCAGTATACAGAAAAGAAGGATCACACAAAAACATCAGGAGGCAGGGATTGTTGGTGTCCGTTTTAGAGGCTGACCACCACAGCATAAGATACAGTCAAACAGGTGAAAGCCAAGATAAAAAGAAAAGTCTTAAAAGCACAAGAACACAAAGGCACCCTTTCTTCCAAAAAGATACAACAGCTGACTTCTCAAGCAGGACCACGCAAGCCAGAAGCTAACAGAATGAATAAAATAACAACAGTAGCAGCAGTAACAACAAAACTAAAACACTTACGGATGAAACACCTAGCTAGCATCTCTCTCTCTCTCTCTCTCTCTCTCTCTCTCTCTCTCTCTCTCCTCCCCCCCCCCCCAGATCTATACAAAACAGCAATGTAAATTCTCATATAGAAAGACAATTATCTTAGATATAAGACCCCAAATGTGGAAAAGACTGTAAGTACAAAAAGGGTTTAAAGTGTGGGTGACTCAGCAGGAGTTGCTTAAAAACAGTAGATAATCTAAACTGTGGAGTTTTAAATATATATGGAAATAGAGTAACACAGTTTCAAAAAAGGCAAGAGTATTACTATTAATGAGGTTAAAATATTCTAAATTCCCTGAATATTCCAGGAAATGCTAACCGAACTAAAGCAGGATCAAATCAATCAAAGACACATGTTATGTGACAAAGGACTCATATCTGAAATACATTAGCAAACTCTACATCCAAAAAAATTCCATTAGAAAATGACAAGAAAAGAGCCGGGCGTGGTGGCGCACTCCTGTAATCCCAGCACTCGGGAGGCTGAGGCAGAAGGATCCTTGTGAGTTGGAGACCAGCCTGAGTTACAAAGTGAGCTCAAGGACAGCCTGAACTGCATAATGAGACCCTGTCTCAAAAATACACACACACACAAAAAAAAAAGGAAAGAAAAGAATAAAAAAATACAGAGACAGTTCACCAAAAAGGATGAATCAATGGCAAATAAACACATAAAAGATGTTCATCATCATTACCTGTTAAAGAAATGTAAATTCAAAGCATGAAGAAGTATCACTATATACCTCTTTGACTAGTGAGGATGTGCAAAAACTGGATAGCTCATATAGGAATGTAAATTATGTAAGTACCACTGAAAAACAGTCAAGTTTCTGAAAATTAAATATGCATTTACCAATCTCCTCTACGTTTGTTGCAAGAAATAAAAACCTGTGACCACACAAAACTCTGTAGAGAACTGCTCACAGAACAGCTTTTATCTATAAATCAAAAAATAAATGAACTGAAAAAATAAAATCTTTCAATAAGTACATCCATATGACACAGTACAACTCAGTGATAAAAAGGAAAGAAATATTACCATATACAATTCAGATGTACCTCAAGAGCATTAAGCTGTGTGGAACAAAAACAAAAAGTCAATTTCTAAATGTTCTATTTTTATAACAGTATTGAAATGACAAAATTATAAAGACTTAAGAAAAGATTATAAATGTTGCTAGAGGTTAGAGATGGTGTAGAAGGAAACTAGGTAGGATGCGAGTACAATATACGAGATCCTTGTAGTGATAGGATATATCTGGTTTTATTTATGGTGATAGTTACACAAACATCTATTTGTGGAAAAAAATTTAAAAACTGATACACACTGTACCAATGACAAGTTTCCTGGTTTTAACATTTTATTTGATTAGTGAGATACAACCACTGGGAGAAATTTGTTGACATATCTGTAGGACCTCTCTCTACTATATTCCAAATTTCTGGGCTAAGAGTATAGCTTTCTGTCTAGAATGTGAAAGTTCCTGAGCTCCATTCCAACTACCACCAAAAATTCCTACAAATCTATAATCATTTCAAAATAAAAGTTTTTTTTTAAAAAGACTCAAATCATGTATATATTCTATCATCTTTAGGGTAACACCTAAAAGAATAAGTTAACATGTAAATAACATGGTAATAAAGGAAGAAAGTGAAATAAAAATTATGTTAAAAAGACTAAAAGAAAACAAAAAGCTGACAAAATTAAATCCAAAATTTTCAACAATTACATTAAAGTGTTAACAATTCAATGTAAAAGGCTAAAATTAAGAGACTAACAAAAAATTCTCCAAGTACAAGCAAAAATAAAAGTTTTCAAAAAGTAAAAAACTGGAGGAAAGATAAACTATATAGATATTAACCAAAAACAAATCTCAAGTTGCTAAACTAACAGCAGGCAAGTGAACATTAAACTAGAATGCATTAACAAAGTAGAATACTTCGATGAGGTAAAGTATCAATTCAATAGAAAGTTTAAATGATCTTAGTAATCTAAAAATGTAACCTAAAAGTAGTAAGGCAAAATAACTCAGAATCTCAAATGAGTAATAGGAGAATTAAGGGTCAAAATTATAATGCATCTCTCTCAGTAAGTAACAGAACAATAGGAAATACAATATATGAGCAGTGATAAAAAAAATGTATGTAGGTATACACATATAACTGTATGTATGTATATGTGTGCAAGATAGGTGACTGTACTGCTGATGTTGGTTCATTGAAAAAAACAGTTTGTGCTATTATTGTTTGATTGATCATTTTTTGTGCCTGGATACTGTGACCTGAACAAATACTTCTAAGATGACAATATGCAATGTGTTAACTAGTGTTGATTTATTTTTTTTTAAATTCTGTATTATTTCTATCCTTTGTTTTGCTTTTTAAAATAAAAAAAAATGTTTAAAAAACTGTTACAGTAAAACACACATGACCATTACGTCTCTCAAAAATTTACCCCTCAACTCAAACATATTTAGCCCATCATTCTAGTCACTTTCTGAATCAGTTCTGGAAGGCCTCATTTGTGAGTGTCTTCAATTGTGCTCACATGGCTACCTCAACATCTAATGGTTTCACAAGCATGCCTTTCCACCAAATGGCACTTGACAGCAGCATTCACCATAGCTTTGATCAGACCTTATAAAGACACCATGCAAGAGGACTTCCAGAACTGCTTCAGAAACGGACAACAATGGGATAAGTGTGTTGGAAGTGAGGGAGAGTACTTCAAAGGGGGACTAATGTCCATGTGTCTTTTACTACAATAAATTTTTTTTATATTCATCATAGATTTCAATCACCCTTTTCATGGATCTGAACAACTTCCTAAGTAAAACTGACCTAACTGACCTTTATAAATCACACTGAAGAATTACTGAATATATATTCATTTGAGAAACACAAAGATTATTTACCTGCATAGATGAGATGGTAAGTAGGCCACAGAGAAAGACTCAAAAGAATCTCAAAGAAATGATACATAGAGAATATTCTCTGATTTCAGTGGAATTAAGTTAGAGGTTAACAATAAAAAGATAAAATGCAAACTAAAACTGTTAGTCAATTAAGCAATACACTTCTAAATAAATCACAGTCAACAAGGTAAAAAATTACAACAAATTTTGAACTGAATGATAATGAGGGATTATAGGATATAGCTAAAAATGCTTAAAGCAAACATACACTTAATTACTGGTTTGGGGGGAAAAGAGAGATTAAAAATCAATGAGTGGAGTATCCATTCCAATAAGCTAAAATAAAAACAGTAAACTCAGGAAATGCAGACAATAACATGTATCACAGAAAAATAAAAAGTGAAGAAATTCTACAAAGCCAAAAGTTGATCTTTAAGTCATAAATTTCCATCAATGAAAACAAAAAATGAAAAATGGAACATAACTAGTCTCTACAAGTGTGAAAATAAATATTCTTTCCCTAAACATAGATAAAAAATATTAAGTAAGAATATTAGTATATTAAATCCAAAGATATGTAAACAGGATAATGATTATGACCAAGTTAGATACTCTAGAAATGCAAGATTTGATGACTGTTTAGTTTAATTCACTAGATTAGGAGAATAAAGGAAAAAAGCAATCAGCTCAAAAGATAGAAACAAATAAAGGATAAAACCCATAATATCACCACTCCTATTTAATATTAAACTCAAGGTTCCAGGTAGTACAATAAGGTAAGGAAAAGAAATAAAAGTTATAAAGACTGAAGTCAAAAAAATAAAAACTGTAATATATGCAGGCCACACGGATGTGAACAATGAAAACCCAAATGAATAGAGATAAATTATTAACATTAATAAGTGAATTTAGCAAGGGTGGTAAATATAAAAATCAATATAAAATATATTTTCTATATAAACACTGGAAACTAAAACTTTGTAATAAACAGACTATTTTAAATGATAAAAATGTTTAAAAACATTGAACACATGACACAATTCAGAAACAGAACTACATATAACAGAACCAGTTGATTTACAATAATGGTATCAATATCAAAGTGAAAGGATGAACATTTCAGTAATTTTTTTCTGGGTCAAATGGATATTTATGGGAAATTATAAACAAACATATACAAGTACTTTATACTTCACACTATATTTATAATTTAGAAGGCAAAGAATAAAGTTTTTAAGAGAAAATCCCTTATTCATGGAATAAGTCTAAGATTTAAGTAGGATAAAATAAAGCAATACTCATAAGGCAAAAATTTGAAATTTTGCAAAATTTTCAAAACCATCTGATTATTAAAAGATATAATTAAGGGAGTAAAAAGGCAAAGTACAACGCAAGAGAAAAACAGGATAATATTTTGCAAGTGGGAAGGTGATCAAGAGATGAAAAGGGGTGGAAGGTAGGGAAGAGGAAGGAAGTAAAAAAATTAATATGCGTTATGTACATGCACCAACTCCCCACAATGAATGTAATCATAATGTACAACAAACGTTGGAATAAACTGTTTTAAAAGCCAAAAAGACATACATCCAACAAAAAAAGTTGTATTCTGCATATTGACAGAATGCTTGTTAATCAATAAGACTGGCAAACTGATATACAAATGGATTTGAAAAACATAAACAAGAACTTCATAAAGTAGAATAGCCAAATAATAAGCACATGAGAAGTGCTCAACTGCATTAGTCAAAAGGAAAATGCAAATCAGAATAATATGGTACTACATAACATACTTCCTGGAAGGGCTACAATTGCAAAAAATACATTTAAAGCTCCAGAGGTACCAAGTATAAGCAATAAAGTGAATAACAAGAATTTTTATAAACTATAGTGAGAAAGCAGACCTACTACCACTTTAGAAAACAGATTGGAAGAATCTACAAAAACTGAATACATGTTGAACTACCCTAATCTGAAAATCCAAAATATGAAATTCTTCAAAACCAAAAAATTTTGGAACACTAACACTTGCTCAAAATAGAAAACGCCAAACCTAGCCTCATGTGACATGTTTAGTCAAAATACATGAGGCAAGAGCACTAAAAATAAGGTGTAAATTTACTTTCAGGTTATATGTATAAAGTATGTAAGAAACATTAATTTTGTGTCTAGACTTGAGTCTCATCCCCAAGATTCCTCATCATATAGGTACAAATAATCCAAAACCCCAAAACAAAATTCTGAAATCTAAAACACCCTATCAGAAATATTTTAGATAAAGGATGTTCACTCAACCTGCATGCCCTTTAAGTCCCAGAAATTTCATTTCTGAGTCAAATACATATGTATGGAAACTGAAAGATATGACAAATAAGAACTGGATAAAATGCAATGAACACAAAAAGGGATAAATATATTCCATTATATTCACACAATGGGAAATGAAAAAAAAAAACCTAAATGGCTATACACAACATGAACAAATTTCCAGACACAAAGTTAGTCAGGCACAGTAATGTATGCCTGTTATCCCACCACTTAGGAAGTTGAAGCAGGAAGATTACTGAGCTCAAGACTCTCTGGGCCATATAGTGCGTTTAAGGCCAGTCTGAACTACAAAGTGAGACTCTATCTCAAACAAAAACGAAAAAGGTTAAAAAAAAAAGGACACAAAGTTAAGACAAGTAGGCCAGCACAAAAGATACATACTCAAGACTGTATTTACATAAAATTGAAATAGTTATCTATTAGATAAAAGTCAAAATAGTGAGTCCTTAGGGAAAGAGCTAAGCCTAAGTGAAATGGGAATGAGAAAACAGTAGAATGCTGGTAACTTGATTTAGGTAATCATTATGTATGCATATTCAATTTGTAAAAATTCTGTAAGCTATCCAATCTTTACCTGTGATATATGTCATTTCTTAGTTGTATTAACATTTGCAAAATAAGACAGAACTGGAGCACAGAACCTAGGGTTTCTTATGTTATGGCATAAAAACACTTCTCTTTAAAAAAAACAGTCGGGGATATAGTTGAGCGGCACAGCGCCTGCCTGACAAGTGCAAGGTCCTGAGTTCAATCCCTGATACTAAAAAAAAAGAAAAGCAAAGAAAACAGGCGGCAGCAACAGCCTCTATATATCAAGCTATACCTTCTGTTTACAGTTCTAAATTTAAGTTCCATGACCAGGTATGCACACTTAAATGAAGGAAAATATGGAAACTGGGTAATGTGAAAATCAGGCTAATACCCACTTTCAGAATAGATCCTTCAAAGTGTTCAAATGAAGACATCTTCAGCAAGTGTTTCAACCTCCGTGGCACCTGTACATTTTTCTTATAAGACCATGAAATTTTAAAACTTTTAATTATTCAACTGCATAACAAAATACAAGAAAAAATAATCACTATATTTTATTCTTTATTATAATACACTATATACTTTTATAAGACTGATGAAATTAGGAGATTTTAAAGTTATAAATAATTTTCATCTTTTAAAATAATAAGAATTAATCCTATAAAATCAATCTCATTCCAAAAATATATTAAGAGGTCAATGTCTTAAAAATTTTAACCATTTAAATATATGATGCACTGAATCTACCTCAATTAAATATTTTCAAATATTCAGATTTACTTATCTAAATCTACTAAAAATTATTGAAATATCAACTGCATATACTTCAGCTATCTCTTCTGGGTTGTTAACTGAAAAGAAGGTTAATGTTACTGGCTCTATTTTAATAGTTGCCATCAATCTTTCCAGAAGTACTTGAATAACTATCTACAAAAATGATTGCATAATATCAAACTTAATTTCCTAAAGAATTTTTTGTGTATTATCAAAATCTATTTAGGGTCCTGTTATTTTTAGTTATTCTGAAAGTATAACATAACAGTAAGAATAAAACAACTCACATGTTTACATACACTTGATATTATATTTCTATAATTTAAAGTTTAAAACACATGTTATCATGAACTAAGCAGGAAAAAATGGCCATTGCTTATTTTTGGCAGATTTTAAACAAATTTATAAATTACACTGCTAGGGTTTTGGTTTATTCGCTACACATTAGCATAATGACAAGAAAAAAAGGCACTCTGGAGAACTTGCCATAACAGGTGCGCCTCTTAGAAATGCAGCTTTAAAAAAAATCTGCACCTTGTCTTTTCTCCTTGCAGAGAAAGAAATGTGCTTATTTTCTTGTGAATTTAAAAAAATGCTGTAAAATAGTCTCTGGAACTGATCCCGAATATCAACTGCAATGATGGATAGGATGCCGAGAGTATTTCATGAAATTAATACAGCACCTAAAATGGTGGCTATGATTAGAAAAAAAAATTATCCATAATGGGACTCCATTTCAAGTTTGAAACCTTGGGTAGGTCTCCTTTTCTATAAATCTTTCAGTGAACTACTGATTAGAGTACAGCTCTGATGCATTATTGAACAGGCAAACTCTCACAGAGTAATTGATGGTGGCACTCTGATTTAATGATCCTTATTTTTAAAACTAATTAAAGAAATTGAGTTGCATGTTCAAAGGGGATTAGCTTAATGTGGCAAGACTATTTTGGACATAAAGTAGCTCACAGTTCCTGGACTAAATGAAATACAAAATGGAGCTCTAAGTTAAAAGAAAACAAAATTTTCCCATACAATAAACATAATTTTACATTAAGAATTTTTATTCATTCAAATATTTACTCAGCATCTAAAATGTCTAAGACACTGGGGTCTAGGTGATGAGGATAGTAATTAAAGTGACAAAATGCTTTCTATAATCCTATAAAAGGGTTAGTTCACACAACTACTGAGACAGGATAACTTTGTTTTCATAGCTGTCAATTCTGAAATAAAAAACAGCAGATAGTGGTCCAGAACCCATAATTTGTAGGTATTCTTAAAGTTAAATTCTTTAACTAGAATTGGCTGGCAAATTAAAAAATAAAAGGAGTACTCAATTTAAAAAGTAAATTTCTTACTTAAAAATGTTTAAGAAGTCATTCTCAATCATCGAAATGTAAAGTTTCCGCACCTGCCCCTATTTAGGTACAAGTGTGCAGCTTCAATGGTGTATTTGTCTTAAAAATCCCTGTGCTAAAATGGATAAATTATCAGCTATGAAAATCAAGATGGAAGGTAAAGAACACTTAAGCTTGAAGAAGGAAATGAAGAGTAGGTAAGACTCTTGACTTTTCCTTTTGACGTTTATGAAGGCATACATGGATGATGACTACACCACCCAATGACAAGATCAAGTACAAAACTTTGTGTTTTCATGCAATGTTGTCAATTGGGCACTTAGAAGGTTATTTTATTTTATAATATTTTAGTATTCACTCATACCTTCATTAATGAAGATTTTATTCATTCCTGAAACTGCATAAAAATAAGACTTACTAAAATCAGTTCACCAGGCACACTACACTAAAATGTGTGCTCAGAACAACAAAGAGTATTCTGTGTATATTTTATAAATTACTTGCTTTAAAAAGGCCTAAATGACACAAAAGCTTTTAGAAATATCCTTAAGTGAACAGATTCAGACTTCCCCCAATTTCACAAAATATATATGAACATTTGAGTAATCATTGGAAAATAACTTTCAACTTAGTCATAGTTTTGTTTCAAATTATTGTTATAAAAATTTTTTAAGTTCATAATCCAAAAAAAGTTTAGATCCTACCATGAAGTAAAACCTAAAAGTCTTTATTTACCCTATTCTCTAACTTTCTACTGAGATTCTAATTTCAAAAATGATGAATTCAGGCTGGGGATTTAGCTCAATGACACAGCATCTGCCTGGCAAGTGTGAGGTCATGAGTTTGATCCCCAGGACAAAAACAAAGATGAATTCTTTTTGAAATTTGTTTGAACTTTTTTAAAAGATATCTTTATTTTTTATTACTATTTATGGGGGCAGGAGGCATCCACTGCAGGTTGAAACAAAAAAGATTACAAATTCTTTTCAGTTCATCTCATCAAGAGTAACAGTCTACTGTCCCACCACTTAAATAGCTTTTAAAAGTTTCTGATGAAATAGGAAAAATTGTTAATTTTATTTAATCTTTACCTCTGAGTTCAGGTCTTTCAGTATTCTCTATTTTGGAATAGTAAACAAATACAATGTAAAAGAAAACTACAATGGTTGTCTCAAGAAAAAGCACTAATTTTGAGTTGCAAGCTGAACTAGCCACTTTTTATACATATCATATTTGAGAAAAGCAACTAAAAATCAAATTGTGATTATGTATACATCAAAGAGTTTCTCAAAAATAAACAAAGTAAGTCTGCCAATTCAAGGACAACAGCAGATGGTAATTGTTGCCAATAATATAACTTGAGCTTTCAAGTAAAAGTTAAAATTTTGGAATACTTTTACCTACCCCTGAGCTTGATAATTCTCCATATTTTAACAATTTTGTCAATAAGATCACAAGTGATATGAGCAAGTATAATTTTTGATATTATATTATCAAATGATTGATTTTGCCATTTTTCAAATTTTCCAAATGGCCAACGTGTTATAAAATTATGCTTGGATAAAAGAAAAAAACTCAAAGAGCAAGGTAAACTAACAGACTTTTTACTGCAAAAGACTATAGAATATTCACACTTGGTTTCAGGTTCCGTATTTCAGCAAACATTTCAGTAACTACCACAAATTTTCGTGCACTACCAAGGAAAGATATTCACAATTATCTGAAAAAGCTAATCTCCCTTTCCAGTTTGCACATCTGTGTGAGGCTGTAATTTTTCAATATACTTCAACGGAAACTACAAATCAATTAAATGCACACAGACCCCCCATTTTCTTCTATTAAAACTTTTCTACATTAGACAGAAAAAAATATAAAGCAATGGACTGATTAATTTTAAACATGCAATAGGTTTATTATATA
>RJWT010008696.1:0-25982 GCA_004365215.1 Cuniculus paca | reverse complement strand
AAACAATATGCAATATAACAACCATTGTTAAATTCCTATCATCTTATTTTGAAATCCTATATCACTATTTTTGTTGTTGTTGTTGTTGTTGTTGTCATTTGACTTTTGTTGTTGGGTTTTTTGTTTTTTGATTTTTTTTTTCTGTTTTTCTCCTCTTTAAAAAAAAAAAAACAACTCCTAAATTACATGGGGGAAAAAAGCATGTGTTCTGAGATCTTTGATTAAACAAAGAAAAGAATGGTGTGTATCCTTAAAGATACTCTATATTGAATGTTTGCAGCAGTCTTCCATACATGCACCAGGACACTTTATAAGTGATTTTTACTGTTATATGAAGAGAGTGGTCTGTGTTCATATATAAAGAGGTGACACTATAAAATACAAAGACTGCAAGAAATCTTCACATTATCTTTCCCACCTCTTTATCCTATGGATGAAGAAACAGCATGAGAGGTTAAGTGAATCACACAGTTCACAGGGCAAGGGAGGCCTGAAAACAAGACTGCAACTCAAGAGCCCAGCATCTAGGAGTCTGCTGTGTTTGTTTTTGCTGCACTTTCTGATCTGTGCCAATAGCCAAACCTAAGTCAGAAGCAGAACTAAGAGCTCAGTTAAAAGTTGAATCAACAATACAATGATCTTGTTAACCTGGGCCTGGTACTAAGAGTGCTTTTTCAATTATAGTGAGCAAGAGGGAAGGGAAGGTTATCACAACCACCTGCTACACACTAATCACTTTCTAAGTGCTGTGCACTCACAACACATGATGCAAAGTTATTCTTCTACCACTTTATAGTCAATCAGTAAGTAAGTATTTCCTGAATGACCACGGCATGCCACGAACAATTCAAGGCCTTGGAGATTACAACGAGAAAAATAGAACCTCTTCCTTCATAGAATTACATTCAAGTTAGGAAATACACAATAAACAAATCAACTAATGAATACACAAGAGGATAGTAAGTACAAGGCAGAGAGATCAAATGAGATGATGTAATAAAGTGTGACAAGAGGGAAGGCAGGAGGGCAGGCAGGGCCTCACCTACAGCTTCAGGGGAGGCCTTCTCCAGGCCTTTCCACTACATGCTGATGAGGAGGAATCAGCCATCAGACCTGAGAAGACATAAAGATGGCCTAGTACCTGCTGTTCAAGGTGAAGCCAAGTTAGAAGTCAGGGTAGGCATGTGTGTACCTAGTGCAGAGGGATTTCCGCCCAAGTATCTCTGACAGCTGCGGGAGGGAATGGGCACAGCATGGGAGTGGAGCGGTTCTACAGTTTTCTGTTATGGTTTGCTTCTGTTTCCTTTGGTTTCCCTAAGCTTGAATGCAATGATTTTTACTGTGCCATTTCTTTTTTCTTCAAAGCTCTAATAATATTCAGCTGCCTCCCTCTTCTTCCCTCCACATGATTCCATTCTTGTTTGAACCATTACAAATGTTCATAACCCTGGGATGAAAGAAAGACTCCTTTGGTAGTCATAAGCACTATCTGGACCAAGACAAATGGGACAAAGTGGTGGAGATGCTGGTTTAATGGGCATTCCAAGGAGCATAAACAAATTGGATCCAAAGTGACTGAAATACCATCAAGGTTTCTTAAAGGAAAATAGCAATGCGATGTTGGAATTAATTTAAGGTCTCTAATATTGACAGAGTTGGAAGCAACACAAAACTCTATAAGTCAATCTGCTTTGGGAATGTTAAAAGGAAACATTTGTTTGGAAAGAATTTTTAAGTGTGAAAAAGAAAGGCTATTTTCAGTGGAATCTGTGAGCAGTGAGCCTGACCACACACTGGGGCCTGAGAGAGGATGCAGCATTCAGGGAACTGTGGTCCAGCTCCCAGCAGCTCACATGTCCGGGACCCAGCTGAGAAATTATGTGTTCTGATAAAGGTCTGCGGTATGCCAAATGACTCCAGTGGATTAAACTGGACTTGATCTTGTTTCTGTTCTGCCTTGCCTTGCCCAAGCATTCCCTGTGTTCCTTCATCACAGGGTGAATGTGTATTGCTTTAAGAATCTTGCACCTTGAGTTTAAGGTTTCATAAATCACTTCCTCATTCTCCATCAGCAAGTTCACACAGAATACTGCACCCTAGTGAGAGGGTCTCAATTGCATTCATCAGAATACATTCCCTCTAACACATCCTAGAGGATGTTCAAGTGAACAAACGAAACGCATCCACACCTTGAGCAGGTCTACCTACTGCATGTTAGTTGCTTTGTGTTTCAATACACGTCTTAACTTCACGTTAAATAAAATTTAGTGTTTTAACAAACTTACACTCCAGTTTGCTTCCTGGAGAGCTTTTTCTGTCACTAGATAAAGCACCAGTAGTAGATCCTTGAAAAGTACCTTTCTTATGACCAACATGCATTGAAAATATCCAGTCATACCCCAAATTCCACCAGTGTGCTGACCCACGAGGTTGAGGTGACAATGACATACCCATGATACTGAGTTATAAACAGCTTACTCCTGAAACTGGGGAAGCAGAAACACACCTGGGAAACCCCAACTGAGAAGAGTTAAGGGTGCTTTCCTATTTTCCTACCCTTTGTTTTGTTAATCCAAAAAGACAAAATTCTCCCTTGCTTTTCAGTGAAAGCTCCTCATACTGTATTCCATATGATCATTGCCCTTGGAATGGGTAATTTTTCACTCAAAGTTAAGGCAACTTTACCTTTATAATATTTTAAATGTAAAAGTTCTTTGCCTCTTGAAAAGATTAAAGATAAAAATTTGGAAATTATTTTTATGTTGTCATAATAATAGATATTTCCTGCTTATGATTCTTCACTGAAATTAAGAAGACATTTAAAAATAATCAGATTAATAGTGATTTATAATATTTAATATATTATTTAGATATAAACATGAAATTTCAAGTAATCACTGAAAACTGTCAGTTCAGCTTTTTTTCTACTGCAATAGAAAATTGTGCAGATATGTATGATAAAGTAAGATATATATACAAAAGATCTGATACTCCATATGCAGCATCAATAGTCTAAAGATTTAAAACTTAAGAGAACATGCATACTAAATCTTTGTAGATCACCTTGTAATCTCATTTTCTCATTTCAGATTTCTTGGATCAAAGATATGGAGCTAAAAACAATGATTTTACATAGCTTTGTGTACTATTTTGTGATATTCATCTAGTCAATTACAAGTTTTGTTTTACTAAATATAATAACATATCACGCAAGCTGAATGTAAATAATACAGTCAACCCTCATTATTCATAGATTTTTTTATTTGTGATACTTCCTATCACTAGAATTTATTCATATCCCCAAAACCAAAACTCACAGCTCTTTTATGGTCATATGCTAAGCAGAACATTTTTCAGTATTAGTGGGTTGAACCCAGTGGATATTCCTCAAAGGTGTTTTGTTTTGTTTTGTTTTGTTTTTTCTTTTTTGCCTTCTTGTTTCAGTCCTTGTAATATAAACAAGTGTTTCTGCCAATCTACTTAATCCCGCCACGGTGTTGTTGTTGTTGTTGCCGCTGCTTTGCATCTTTGTGCTTTTTGTTGATGATTTCACTGTTCACAATGGCCCTAACCATAGAATTGAAGTACTGACTACTTTTTCTAAGTTCAAGAAGGTTATTATGTCCATTTCAGGGGAAATACATGTGTTAGATAAGCTTCATTCAGGCATAGGTCATAGTGCTGGTGGTTATGAGTTGAATTCAGTGTTAATGAACTGGCAATACATATTTAATAAGGTATCTTTATCTAGAAACATAACGTAAAACAAGGTCATGTGTAGACTGGTTAAGGAAACGGTTGTGACTAGAAGCTGGCAGCAACCTAACCTTTCCCCAAGGAACAATGATTCAGAATTCACTAATTCAGCATTCACTATTTCATAGACTATAAATATTGTGAATAACGAAAATCAATCATCACATTTCAAACAATCTCCAAAGTTTTCATGCTTCACACGCTGCAAATGCAAGGACCAGAATAGTGGAGATCTCTTTCCACAGAACACAGATCAGCATTGTTAGCATAGGGTTTTTTAGGCTGTTTATCAAATTGTGCCTCCCAAGGGGCGGGAGGCCAGGACAAAGCAGTGACCAAAAACACCAGGTCCCTCACCAGGTCCTTTCACAATGAAGCCCTCCAGTCAGACTAGTCATGTGGGGGACCAAGGGCAACCCACAGAAGCTGCACCTTCAAGGAGCAAGGTCAGAACTGAGGCCGGGTTCTCATGCCTGTAGGGCAAGACAAGAAGGGAGAAACCAGAGAAACCAAGAGGGGAGAAAGAGAGGTGTGAAATGAAGAAAGGAAAGGACCACTGAGTCAGAGTTCAGGAGTAAGTAGGGAAATGGGAGTGAGGATTGTGGCCTCTGGCCTGGAAACCAGGAGGGAAGCAGCAGAAAAGCTGATGAGGAGTGGACTGTGCTGGTGGCTCCTCTGGGAAAGGTGGACAAATTCATCCCCAAGGTTCCTTTGGACATAGGATGATAGGGTGATCCTAAGAATGCACGGGTTAGTTGATTAGCTTCCTTTATACTTATTGAAATTCTTGTTTGTCATTAGAGTCCTTAGAAGCAAATGACTTTTGGGACCTGTTTTACCAGTCTCTAGCATATGATAGTGTTTAGTCACATAAAATGCCTTTTTTACTTATTCTTAAACTGTAACAAAAAAAGACACTTATTCTTAAATTGTAATGAAAAAGAACCAGTCTACTCTTTTTTTCATTTTTTTAACTTTCATTGTGAAACACCTCAATCATACACAAAAGCAGAAAGAGCAGATATACACCTATAATAGGTTATAATGCAGTCATCACTTCAATAATTTTCGACATTTTAGTCCAGCTTTTTTAACCCTTTATTTGACTGAGAGGACTTTCATATATTTTTTCATTCAACATGTATTTTTTTAAATGTTTATTTCTATTAGTACATGTCTTTAGTACATAATGATTAGACTCATTGTGGAGAATTGGTACATGTACACGACACATCTGAAATTCTTTTTTTAACCTTTTCCTCCACCCCCCCTTTTTGTCAGCACCAGATTAATTTATTTAACTTATAAGTCATTATAAATTTAATTACTCTTTAAAATAAAAAAAATAAGTTTAATTATCATACTTACAGATTAACAATCAACAAGTATTTATTGGACAACTACCAGATCAAGCACTTTTCAAGCGCTGGAAAAGCATGGATGAAAAAAAGAGAACATCAAAACATACCTGCACTTAAAAATTTTATGCCAGTAAAATAAATAATAGCTAACTTTACTGAAAGCCACAGGTCATCACTGTTTTAGGCAGTTTGATTATTTCATTTAACCCTTGCTACAGCCTAGTGAAGTAGGTGCTTTTACTGTCCTCTTACAGACGAGGAAATCATAGGACACGGAGGTTGGCAACTTGCTACCACACATAGATGAAGTTCAAGCTGGTCCCAGGTCAGCTCTTAATCCCATGCATACTGCCTGTCTATTCCTGAGTGCCACCTCACACCAAAAATCGCCTCTCTGTAGAATTCTGAGCTACTCTGACTTAACTTACATGACCAAAGTTACAAGGGGTAGGAAAACGTTAGCTACACAACCCTTTATCACCATTCACGTTAACGGCATATGTTTTTGTTGTTGTTGTTGTTTAAGATTAAAAACCCATGGCCCATTGTCCTTGTTAGTCCTACTTTCTCTTAAATGATATATTCTTTGTAGATTATAATTAAATGATTATAAGGCATAAAGTACTTTTTCTTAATCATTGAAATTCTGTTTTCTCCTCTAATACAAAGAACAGCTACCATTTATTGAGCCCTTGCAATGTACTAGGCACTGGGTTAAATACTTTAGGTGTGTTCACATAGACTTCAGAACAGTTCTACATAATATTATTATTCCCATGTTATAGAAGGAGACATGGAGGTACTACAGGATACACAGCCTATCCAAGTTCATGGGGTAAGTTGCAGAAGCAGAACTTGACTTCAGCCCACTTCCTTAACTGTATTACCCCCACCTTTGCCTCAGAGAAATTCTCTATACTATGAAATCCTGAACTCTCTTGATGGTCCAGCAGAAATATTTTACATGAGCACATAATCATAGTTTTCAAAGCAAAGTTTTCTAGTTTCATGTCATCCCAGTCTACATTTCAAATTTCATGAAAAAGTTTAGTCCTCCCAAAAGTCATTCAGAGTATTAATATTCTGATTATTTCATCTTCCTTGTTGTTTAAGACTAGATAAATTAGCACATGAGAAGTTTTTAATGCCAATGCTGAACTTAATATAAGAGGTATTTGGAGACAAAAAAGAACCCAGAAACAGGATGGAAATAGCACACTAAGGTAAATATTCAACAATGCAGATCCTAGATTAATTTACAAATGACCAAATAAGGACCAGCACAATACTTGGTACATAGAATATACTTGTGAGATTGGTACATAGGATATACTTATTTATTTTAAAGTCAAAAGCTAATAAATTAGTTTCTCCTTTTGGTCCTTTAAGCAATGTTAAAACCCCATAACAATTTTTGTTATTGGAAACAAGAGTTATTTAAATTGTTTCACTGCATAACAGAAACCTCTGTAACCTTCAGTATGGGTCAAGTATACCTTTTAGAGATTCCTGTACCTCTCTGCACGTTTTGTAGATCTTTGTATATTATAATAATTGTCTACCTGTCTTCTAAAGAAGACTGTAAGCTCCATGAATGGAAGGATTTCTTAATTATAGTTACTGCTATATTTCTAGTGCTTAACGTAGTGCTGCAGTAATAAAGCAATATCAAATAAGTTTCATCAAAATGAACCAATGAATAAAACAGGTATTCTACTACTAGACAAAACAATGAAAGTTATGTAACCCACCCTGGTATCATTTTTCATGAGCCACAAAGAAGCACAAGTACTTACATTCACGACTCAGGGCTTCCCCAGTCAGAGGTTCTCAACTGCTGCTCACTCATCTTTTCCTTTTTCCTTTCTTCTTAATAGTTTTTGCCTTGAGTTCATCTGTTTTGGTCTTAGTATGTCTGTGTTCTTACCTAAACCGCCTTAACTCTTCTTCCCATAAAAATGTAGAATAAATTAACAAAACAGAAATACTCCATTGTGAACCTAAAATGACTAACATGACTTCAGATTTGCCTACTAGAGAATTCTCTCTGCATAAAGAAATGTTCCAAATCCTATTTCTGGCCAAAACCTGTGTATTTTTTTTCTTTCTCAAATAATTACCTTTAACGTTACTGGATTTTTCACATATGGTTAGATGATTTGCACATTGATGATTTGGGAATTGTACTGCCTTTGAGTTAACCCTTTTCTACCTAAAATTACATTTTGTAGCTACCCAAAAACATTAGGAAAACCAAAAACCCCAAAGGCTTTGTAGTGAAAATCACAGCTTAACAACTACAGAATCCCTCTTAGATCTTCGGGTCTTATTTTGTATCAAAAAATGAAAAAAGGAGGGAGAGAAGAGAGAAAAGAGTGTCACATACCCTCAATCTTACTGGTGTCTCCTTTTTGATAGTGCAGTCACTGGACCCCGACAACCAGTGTAGAGAGAGCAGTAGGACTGACTCGGAGATAAGAGTTCAACCTTACTGGTTAGTGATTCTGGCTGGCCCAAGTTCAAAAAACAAAAAACCTCCATTCTTGGCGACGAAGTAAAACTCACCCAATCAAGGGGCTTTAACTCAACTATCCACAGTTAAAACTAGTCCTTTGAATTGTGAATCTCAACTTTGTATTTTGCAGAATTCCTCTAACAGGCTTAGTAACAGAGGTCCAAGGTCTGCACACAAACCTGAGGACGAGATCATCTGACTCTGAGTACATCAAATAACAGAAAGGTTGATGTGCTCAGAGTCTGAGATACCAGTCTTAATACAATTAAACCACCACTAGTTTTGTGAGAAAAAGTGAGATGCTTACTGCCTGCATTCTTATTTCCTCACTTGCTGGAAAAGCACACCCACCCTGCCAACTTCACTCAGATACTGGGAAGACAAATTAGCAGATGACTTAGTGCTTTGAAAAAATAAAGCATCTTACAAATGAAATGCATTAGTATTTGATTGTCAACCAACACATCCAACTCCACATCTCACTTGGAGGTTCTCTTGCTGATCTCCAAAAGGCTCTTAGGCAATGAATGACAAAGCTTTACCTTCAGAATCAATTCTGGCCAGGCGCGAAGGCGCACGCCTGTTATCCCAGCACTTGGAAGCCTGCGGCAGGAAGATTGTTCTGAGTTCGAGACCAGCCTGGACTACAAAGTGAGCTCAAGGCCAGCCTGAACTGCATAGTGAGACACTGTCTCAAAAACACGCACAAAAAAGAATCAATTCTGACACCTACCCTCCACACACATACTTTGTGCGTAGTTGGGAAGGGAAACAAATTTCCTACTGTGTTAATGCTCTTCCTCCTAAGGAAAAGAAAAACTGCAACATTTATCACTATTATATCAAGCATTTGACTTCTATGGTCTCATTTGCTATTAAAACCCTCTTTGCAGGGCTAAAGATATAGCTCAATGGCACAGCACCTACCTGGAAAATGCAAGGTCCTGAGTTTGATTCCCTGTACAAAAATATTAAAAAAAAAACACTCTTTGCTATTTACAAATAGCAACCTATTTATAAGCCTTGTCCTACTAGTAAGAAGAGACTGAAAATGAGTTCCAATAACTTGCCCCACTAAAATATCCTAGGAGTTTCCAAATTCCAGTGTTTAGGAAAAAGAAATCCTCTAATGTCAGAATTTCAAGTATTGCAGCAAGATGGTTAGAAAGACAATTTTTGTTCAAGGATTGGGAGACAATTCTGAATTGGGAGATAATTTCAGAATTATTCTTCAAGCCTCCACCCTCAGGGAGCACCTATGAAAATAAATTAGTTCCAGACTTCCCAACTAAATTGCTCTCAGATTAGCAAGGGATAGATTCGAAAACAAAAGTATCCAGGGCAACTTTAAACGAGCAGAGACACACAGAGTTAAGGATGTCAAAGTGTACACAAACAAACTTGCACTCTACCACCAGGCCTATTTACAAGTGACCACGTAAATTGTGATTTAACGATCTAGCATGTGGTATAAAATGTCAGCAACTTTCACAGTTTTGAAAACTGTGCCCCCCTCAAAAAAAGACAGGAAAAAAGTCTGCTCTTTACACCCACACAGCACGGTACACTTGACTTGAGCACCCCAAAAATTCCCCTAAGCATATTTATCATTGTATATCACTTATATCACTCCACAGTTTAGTCAGCCAAACCATATCCTTTTCCAGCTTTAGATAAATTGCCTTTTGACAAACTGCATGCAGACAAAATATTGTGAAGTCCGCAAGTTGTAATCTGTACCCTGTTTTTCAACCTACATGAGTTAAGATTTTCCTAGTTTTTTAGTACACAGGCAACAGATGTATATAATACAAAAATACCGTCATTAGTATGTTTACTCACTCTTTCTTGAAATATATGAGTTTTACCACTACCTTTGCCTAGAGTATGACATTTGCAAATTGTAATACAGAAAATTACTGCATAAAGATACATTGGTTTAAAAAAAAAGAAGAAGTCATTTGCCATTTTCAATTCTCAGTATGATGTATAAAGCTTCAGCAATAATTTGAAGAAAAAAATGAACATAATCAAAAAGTGCGAGGTGCTTTATCACTTTACTAAACATAGCTAACATGTAAACAAGTCCTATAATATGCTGTAGATGGGACAAACTTTGTAAGTTACTACTTACAAATATTTACTTCATTTGAGCCAGACAAGAAGTAAACTCAATTTACTGTGCTGTAACAAGATTATGTTTCTTTTGCAGAGAATACAGAAACCAATACTTTATTCGTCCAGCTAACACTAAACTTATGTCCAATAGCTATTTAGAAACATACTTAAGGCAGGATTAGCAAATAAAAATATGTGATGTTTAAAAAAAATATGAACACAATTCCTGATGACCCTGTATATGTTAAGGGTATTAATACACACCACAAAAAGTATTTATAAAGGTTTTCAGCTCTTTGCCATTCAAACCAAATGTATGATAAGTAATACACACACACACACACACACACACACACACACACACACACACACACAAATCACCCAGAAGCTATTTCTTCTAAATCTCCATTCGTTCAACAGTTTCTATTCATTTCCTATAGATGTCAGACACTGAATTAGACAAACACATAAAAGAGCAAGAACTCAACATATTTTTTCAGGGGCTTTGTCTATTTCTTCTTATCCTCATTTCCAGGAGCCAAAAGTGGTTTTACTGCTTAAACTATTCAAAATAAACATAGTAGTAGTTTGACGTCACAACATACAACTGGGGGCACTGTGATAAAGGTATTTGAAAGTCCATTTTGAGGAACATTTGAGACCATCCTTGAATTTTTGGTCTACTGAATACTATAAGATAATGTGCAGAACTATGACTCTGCTTTGTTCATAAAAACATGATTCCATGACACGGGAAAGCGATACATTTAATATTTATTCCTAAATCCCCTAGGCATTTGTGGTGCCTAGACCACAAATGTGACTTGGTAACCTCCTCCTAATTAACCTGTCTGGATCCATGAGAATCACTGAATCCCCCTCAGCCACTAAAGTCTGAACACCTAAACATGTGAATGTACCATTTAATGGTAGTACATTCCACAGAACTGAGAATGACCATCTTATGCAAAATTTCTCGTTCCTGAAATAACATCATTTGAATTTTATTCCTTTACATTAAATATTGCTATCTTCATTTAGTTTGTTTTTGAAATGCAAATGCTGTTAAAAACATAAGTGTGAAGTTTCTACTATTGTAATGTCAATTTGCCTTACTATTGGTTTTCTAGAAAGGAAAAAGGAACAGAGCAATATGACTTAAACGGTGTCCTGAGAAAAAGGAGCCTAAAGAACATTCAGAGGCAGGAAAAAGACGGCAAGTGAAGGAGCCACAGATAAATCTCTCCAACTTCATGGTTTTGCCAAAGGAGATCTGAAACAAACTTCAAACATATAATACCCACTGAGCAATTTTTCTTCCTTTGGCCTTTTGCTTATCCTTTATATTAAAAAAATACTCAAAGGAAATGAAATCAGCCTCTCAAAGAAATATTTGTACCTCTGTGTTCATTGCGGCATTATTCATGATAGCCACGATATAGAAACAACTTAAACACCCATCAAGAGATGAATAGAAAAAGAAAAGATGATAGATATACATACATACACATTGGAATTTTATTCAATCATAAAAAAAGAATTCCTATCATTGTGACAAGGGTGAATCTGGAGAACATTATGCTAAATGAAACAAGCCAAACACAGAAAAGCAAATGCCATGTGATCTCATTCATAGAAATCTAGAAGTCAAACTCAGAGTAAAATATCCTAGGGGTAGTGGCACACATCTGTAAGCTTGGCATTTGGGAGGCTGAGACAAGAGGATCACCCCAAGTTCATGGCCAGAATGGGCTACATAGTGAGTTCAAGACCAACCTGAACTAAATAACAAGACACCATCACAAAAACAGTGAGAAAGTAAAACAGTAGTTGGGATACAGTAAAACCATATCAGGGATAGAGAATAAAGGAAGCAGGGAAAACTAATCAAGGATGAACAAGTTGTAGGAGTCTAACGTACAGTATGGGTGGTAGTGGATATGTTTATTCATTTGAGTGTGGTAGTCATTCCATAATGTGTACATATATTGAATTATCACGTTGTCCATATTGAATATATACAATCTTTGACATTAAGCATTTTAAAATAAAACAAATAATTAAACAAATTAAAAAAAATTGTTCATTTTTAAGGTAAAATGGAACCTGGACTTCTATGGGGGAAATGAATGAATAATTTTGAGTATAAAAATCTCTAGCTCCCTCTAAGAAATTTCTACCTAAGCACATTTGTACTGAATCAAATAAATTATTTCCAAAGGCTTCCCCAAACACTTCCCCATAAACTTGCATTTTTTTTCCATAAATCTACAATTTAGTGTAGTTCCAGACCTCAGAAAATATTCAGTGTCTTCTTTCCTATCTAATCTATCCCTTAACACTGACTTTTCTCACTTCAAGTAACATAGTTTGTTTTATTCCCTATGGCTCTGTTCTTTTCATATCATCTTGCATTACAGCGACCACCTGTAGATTGTATCACCTACCTCTGGCCCATTAGTTTTTCCACTCTGGTTTAACCTGGAGAAATTGAAAAGCTATGTTGTCTGTGGTACACCCACAAAGATTCTGATTTAGTTGATCTGTGCTTCAGCCTGGGAATTAGGTTTGTTTGGGTTTTTTCTTAGTTGTGATAAGATACATAAAAGTAAAATTTACCACCTTAACCATTTTCAGGTATACAATTCAAGAGTATTAAGGACCCTCATACTATTATACAACCAATCTCTAGAACTCTTCATCTTGCAAAGCTGAAACTCAATTCCCATTAAACAAGCCCAATTCTCTACTCCCCCAGCCCTTGACAACCACCATTCTACTCTGTCTCTATCAATCTGACTACTCAAGTATACTTTATATAAGTGGAATCAATGTCATTTATCATTTTATGACTGGCTTAATTTAGCCTAATGTCCTCAAGATTCGTTCATTATACCACATATGTCAGAATTTCCTTTCTGTTAAAGGTTTATATGTATATACCATATTTTGTTTATGCATTTGATTCCAGTGGACACTTAGGTTGCTTTCAATTCTTGGATACTGTAAATAATGCTGCTATGAATATGGTCACATAACTATCTCTTCAAGACTCTGATTTCAATTCTTTGGATTTTATGGCCAGAGTGGATCATAATCTTTGGCCTTTAAAATGCTTTCAAAAGGCAGTGATGATTTACTCTGTTATGGAAAAATGGAACATTAGGTAAGACTTGAGAACACCCTACCTTAGCCTCACTTTGGAGTTTCATTCATATAGAGGGACAAGTATTCTCAAGTCTGGCCTTGCCCTTTCTTAACGAAAACAGTTCCACATTATCCCCAGGGATACATGCCGAGCTCCTCCTCAGGGGATGGCTGACACTATGGATAGTACCTAACCCTATATAAACTGTTTTTTTCCTACATATGCACACCTATGATAAAGTTTAATTTATAAATCAGGCATAGTAAGAAATTAACATTAAAAACAATAAATTTTTTAAAGTATAGCTACATTGTCATAAAATTGCCAGCATAACCATGCTTGTACTTTCAGACCATTATTAAGTAAAATAAGGGTTACTTAAACATAAGTACTGCAATTCCACAACAATGATCTGATAACTGAAACAGTTACTAAGTGCCTGATAGGCAGGTTAGTGCATACAGTGTGGATATGCTGCACAATGAGATGATCATATACCAAGCAGGATGGAGCAGAACACCTCAAGATCTTGTCATGCTACTCAGAAGCACACACAATTTAAAACATATGAACTTTTATCTCCTGGAACTTGCAACTTAATATTTTTAGACCTTAGTCAACTACAGAAAACTGAAACCTCAGAAAGCCAAAGTATGGATAAGGAGGGACTACTGTGTGCTCACCACATACTATCCCAACACCCTGGCAGCTGGGTCAAGCCGATACATTCACATAGCTTTACCAACACGGAAAACAAGAGGAAGGTGGAGACAGATTGAAGATGTGGTAGGCAAAACCACAGTGCTCTGGGTTGAAAAGAAGTTTCCCACATCAATGATTTAAGGGTTTCAGAGGCTCTGAGCCCTGGAAAGATTATTATGGCCATTCGACATTTGTAATTAAAATTGTGAATAATTTTAGAGTTTAGATTCCAAAATAAGTTTTGTTTTTTTCCTATAATATATAGCAATGTTGATGCATACATATTATGGTTTGGAAATGATATGTCTCCCAAGGCTCACATGATGGGGCTTGGTCCCCAGTGTACCAGTTATTCGGAGGAGGGGTTTTGGGAAAGTGATAGGACCATAAGGGCTCTAACTTCACTGGTGGGTTAATCCATTGATGAGTTCATACTTCTACGGACTTACAAGGAGGCGGGACCTAACTGGATGAAGAGGTTTTGGGGGACATTGCTTTGAAGGGTTTATTTTGTCTCCAGTCCTTTCCTCCTGACTTTTTCCTTCTCTGCCTCCTGGATCCCATGAGGCGCGCAGCTTTCCTCTATCATGTCCTCCTACTGGGATGTTTCTGCCTCAGCCTCAGGCCTAAAGAAATGGAACTAGCTGACCATAGGACCGAAACCTACGAAATCATGAGCCAAAACAAAATTTCCCCCTTTTATGTTGGTTTTCTCAGGTATTTTGTCACAGTGACCAAAAGTTAACATATCTGTAGGTATGTATGCATGCATACAATAGAGCACACACTATGTGTATCAACTAGTTTGTATATCATTAAAACTTTTTCAAGACATTTTTCTAGAAGGTCTCTCATCTTGCCAGTGCCCGCAGCCATTTTCCTTTGTCTTCTGGGTCACTCAACACTGTCCATCCCTCTGACAGGGACCAAAATTTGGATCTAGTGGTTCAAGATCCAGATTCAACACAAAAAAAATGCCTGAATCACATTTCTTGGCCCTTTACATATTTGAAAGGGCCTAAGACCAGGTCATTATGATATAATCTTAATACTTTAGTTTCTCCAGGGATCTTTCCAGACATTACACCATGAGATCCTGAGGTGAGGAGACATTGTGTTCACATACAAATTGATAGAGTAAGAAACTGAAACCCAGTCTAAAGTCATATAACAAATAAATGCTGACTCAGACAACTAATCTGGAGCACTGGACTTGTGGTTTGGATGCTTCTGTCCCAGCTGTCCAACTTGCCTTTGAATAGCAGAATTCAGTCTGCCCAGCCTATAGCCAACAGCAGTCTCAGTAATCTAAGCCTTAGAGGAAACAGGGTCCTAATCCTGTAATCCAGCAAACAGAGGATGCACCTAAAGAAAAGAGTCAGGAATACAAATTGTTTTAAAGACAACTATACACAAAACCAGTTGCAGCTGATAAACAACAGCAGTGGGAGCTGCTGAAGGAGAGAGCAGAGTTGTTAAGAAAGAGGTGGGTGGGCTTTGAGCAGAAGAGATTGGAAGAGTATGGTCAGGGAACGGAATGATACACTACCCCCCAGCAGGAAAAAACACCTGTCATTCAGAAAGTTTCAAAGTTTAAGAAGTAAAACACAGTAAAAGCAAAAAGGTTTGCAGACAGGAAGGGGACAAGATGGTATCAGGCATAAGATGGTAACCCAGGTAAAGAGTGGCAATTGGCAAATGTCACAAATTCAACGGTAGGGATTTAGATTTTCTTCTGAAAGCAATCAGAATAGTTCTCGCTCAGCGGTGTCGTGGCACTCACTTCCTCTGTGAACCCTAAGATTTTCTGAGGGTGGCCTGAGCTGAGGCCAAAGTGTAAACAAATTCTTCAGTGTAGGAAATAACAAAGTAGTGACAAAAAAAAAAAAAAGACCCAAAAATCACTGAAGTACTATAATATAAAAGAGAAAAATTTTTAAATATTAACCCAAATATCTAGAGTAAGTAGGAAAAAT
The DNA here is from genome assembly GCA_004365215.1 of Cuniculus paca. Classification (NCBI taxonomy): domain Eukaryota; kingdom Metazoa; phylum Chordata; class Mammalia; order Rodentia; family Cuniculidae; genus Cuniculus; species Cuniculus paca. The sequence goes on along the minus strand of RJWT010008696.1, from coordinate 10,406 downwards.
CACTTCAAAGATCTCCCTCCCTGGCTTTAACTCTCTTCCAAAATTCTGATAAGTAAGATCTAAAAAGATGAAGTATCCTGACCTGTAACAGAAGATTCAAGTCTGATCCTGACTCTATCAAATTAGGTCAAGTTCTCCACAGGACTCCTCAGTGCTTCACAAAATTCCTTCCACTTGCACTGTTTGTTTTCTGTCATGTTACTGGGTGGCAGATCCTTCCAGGGTAAGAAGCACATCTGTCTTACTTTCACTCAAGTCTCCCAGCAGTTTCCACAAGCCTGTCACATCCTGAGTGCTACACAAGAGGGCAGGATCCATGTCCTGAGTGCTACATAAATATTTATTCACTGAATTCCTGACTAGCTGTGGAAACTTGATCAAGTCACATCCCCTCTTTGAGCCTCAGTTTCTTAATTTATCAATTCACAATTCTGACCTATCTCTGTGCGATCTAGAATCCAACCAGGTTCCTGGCTAGCATTTCCCAAGAAACATTGGATGATTTGTAGCTGAGGCAAGGTACACTGAAGACAGGAGAGAGCCAGAGGCCCTGCTGCATCTTCCTCTGTGAGCCTTGTCCTCAACAACAGTGTCAAGAAAAAAACGTTAGGAACATGCAGCATGTCCATGAGAGAGCAGAATCACAGGGGAAAGAATCGACTGGAACCCAGGAGACCCAGTCCCAGTGCTGCTTCTGCTATTATCTGTCTATGTCCCCTGAAAAGTTACCAGGGGCCTCAGATTTCATAAAATGGCAGGGTTAGCACCAATAAAAGTTTTCTCCAGATCTCCAATTTTTTTTTTCAAGAGTCAAAAGTTGCTTGGTCAGAGCCCTGCTAGCCATAAAAGAACTTGAGTCCATTGTCATTGTTAATATTCCCATGGTCTCCTGAGCTCCAGATTTGTCCATTTTCTTAGGAGTATGGAAAATAGATCAAATCAACCAGAAGGAAAAAGACTCGGCTCCCTCTAACCCAGCGCATATTAGGCTACCAGAAAAAAATTAAAGGGCTATCAGCAGGGAAATTTTTGAACATCAGTACAATCCCTCCCTAAGCTGGAATAACTGCACTTTTTAGTTTTTGTATCTGTGCTGTCACTGGGGAGTTATCTGGCTTGGTCTGTGTTTTAACATCTGTCAGCTAAATCAGAAACCTTAATGCGAAAGTTGTAAGACTCAGAAGCACCATGTGGTTTCTGACACTCCCTGGATGACACAGGGTCAAGAAAGCAATAAATGAATTGCCATGAGACCCAATATGACATTTTCATCAGTAATACACTCCTTGTTCCAAAAACTATTTGCTCCAAAAACAAAGAACATGTACCCATTTCCTCCCAGAACCATATTTGGAAATTTCAAAGAATCAGACCACAAAAACTAGAAGCATCTGGAATGAACAGATGGCTTTCTATTTAAAGACTATCATGTCTATAGACATAGCAAAACCAACATTGCCAATTAGCATCTATTCCAGATATGTGCATCACTTTGAAGTGAGGTACACATGCTTCAATATCTGCTCCAAAATACTGCAGACATTCTAGCAATAAAGGTATAAATTCATAAAGAACTGGTTCCACTGCTGTCACCAAAGGTTTCTCTTTCAGCTTTCCTTGTCTTGCAGATAAAGAAATGGAGCTGGAAGGTAATGGATTGATGGGTCAGCCCAAAGAGGGTGGTTTAGGTTGACAGTAGGATTAAAACTTACAGAATTCTCAAGATTTCATATAACAAATGATTAAGCAAGCCAAACACATGGCACACACCTGTAATCCCAGCAATGAGAGAGGCTGAAGGAGGAGGATGGCAAGTTTGCATCCCACATGGGCAACTTGAAAGACCTTTCTCAAAATAAAAAACAAAAAGGACCAGGGATATAACTCAGTGGTACAGTGCCTCTGGGTTCAATCCCCAGTACCAAAAAAAAATTTCTGAGTGATCAAATCATTATCCCTGACACAAATTAAAGTGTGTCAATGTCTCAGAATCCCAGTAGGCCAGTTAGCAAATCCACATGACAAGTTTTCTACTGGTATAAGAGTAGTGCTAACATTTCCTTTTGTAAAAAAAAAAAATCCACATTTTAATAGTGTCTACTAATTCCATGCAAGATCTCTCTTAGCCTAAGACTATAAATGTGATCATTAAATCCTGGAGAAAGAATAGTCAATCTATTTCTATACTACGTTTCCACTTAGACCTCTGTTTTAAATGTTTAACTGAGAGTTTCTGGGACCTTTGACTGTATCTGTTTTGACTTCCACACTCAATAGGCCACATTTGGTTGAGGGACTTGTGCAAGCATTTGCTCCAGACTGACCAGAAGCATGAATGTTTTCACTGTTCTCCCCCATCCTTGGACACAGCTAAAGTTCACTCACTTGCTTTCATGTGTAATCATTAATATTTAGCTCTTACTACCAAGTATTTGCTGCAGTAATCTTTCTCTCTCTCTCTTTCTTTCTTTCTTTCTTTCATCCTCCTTCCTTCCTTCCTTCCTTCCTTCCTTCCTTCCTTCCTTCCCTCCCTCCTTTCTTTTGGTCCCAGTACTGAGGATTTATTCCAGGGCTTTTGTAGTGAGCTACATCCCCCATACTTTTTTTTGTTTTTTGAGACAGTGTCTAATTAAGTTGCCACAGCTGGCTAGAACTGTTGATCTTCCTGACTCAGTCTCCCAGACAGCTGGAGTTACAGATGTGTCCACCACACTCAGGTAGCTATTGTAACTCTTTACATTAATTTGCCTCCGTTTAATGCTCATAATGTCTTTATGGGACAATTTCATCAGACCATTCTACACACATGGAAACTAATGCTCAGAAAAGCTGATGTACCCACAACTGGCTAACTTTTCAAGCGCTCTGGTTTGAATATGGTTTGTCCTACATAAAAGCAATTTAATCCCCAAAGTCATATATTAATGGTATTAAGAGAATAGAAACTCTATTTAACTATGGTGTTTAGAGGCAGGGCCTTTGGAGAGGGATTAAGGTGAGATAAGGTCATTAGATGGAGTGCTCATGATTAAATCTCAGAGGGACAGAAACCAAACACATAGGCATAGACACATGTGCCCCTGTCTCATTACCTGATAACATGTGCTGACTCAGGATTCTTGACAGCAAGAAAGCCATCACCAGATGTGGTGCTGGACCTTGAACCTCCAGAACTTCGAGTTGAATAAATCACTTTTCTTTATAAACCTAGCCTGCTTCAAGTATTCAATGGAGAAAATAAAAGTGAATATATCAAGCTAATAACTGATGGAGTCAGGATTTAAGCTCAGGGTTTTCTGTACTAGGAAGCAATATCAATGAGGACAGACTTTGCTTTACTCACAGCTTTATTCTCAGCCATCTCAGTAGGACCTAGAATATGGTAAGTCCTAAATAAACATTTGTCCAAGGAAAATACTGTACATCCTTTCAAGAGAATGACCCAGGATCTCATGCGTCAACTTGATCCAAGAATATGTTATGCAGAGGAGCATTTCAAGAGAGAAGTCTTCATGGGACAAATGGACTTTGCATAAAGAATGCCAAGTTCCATTGCATCTACTAAAAAGAAATGGGAGAAATCTTTCTGACTTTCTTCCAAACTGCACCTTGAGGCCCCTTCTCCCAAGCCTCCTTGAGTAGATTGCTGCTGAGCCTAGGTCAGTGTTTGCACACTGCAGCTGGTCTATAATGCTTAAATCATGACAGTGTACTCTTATCACTTTCATGTTAAAGAAAAAAACTATTCCTTCAAATCAAAGCACCCAGAATCTCCTTTCAACAGAACCATTTTAAGACACAGACTTATTGTTACCCTCATATTACTATAAAGTTACTCCTCCCAAACTGAAGTGAAGCTCATAGGTCCTCATCCTTCCATTCCTACTCTTCATCAGAGAGCTGCCTAGCTCTTGTCTTTTGCCATTCTCCCAGACTCCTTCCTAAATTAAAATTGTGGATTACCCAGACTCTAATGCCTATTTAAAATAAAACCTAAATTACTACCTTATGTTTGGAGCAAGTCAACACCCCGTCTGGCATCTCTCATTTCTGTGTGAGATTTGAAAAACCCACCCGGCACAAGTGGAAAATTGGTCTTGCATCACATACTCTGTTGGGATCGCCACATTTGGAATTCTAGGTTTATTCTCCCACAGAGTCAAATTTAGCCCAACCCTAGAGAACAGCTCTGTGCACTCTGACATTCAAAATAATATTTGCTAAAAAGCGTGGGGGTTTGCAGGCAACTTGAGCTGCAGCGAGAGGCATGTTATTACTGACTCAACTCCTACATGGGTTCCATCTTAGTCATCAGACACATGGTCACATCCTCTGCTTCATTTCACAACCTCCCCCCTTTTTTCACTCCAACCACAGAGAATGCAGGTAGGTTTCTCATAGTTGTTTTGTTTTAGGAAAGACAAAGAGTAAGCATTTTATTTTAAAGGAAATCTCACCCCAAGGTGAGACTAAACTTAAATATAGGTAAGTATCCCTTGGATAAATAGAATTAGTCTTGGTTGCCCCATAGTAACCAGAAGTAGCAACCTTAAAAAAATCTCCAGGATTTAAAATCAATTTTTTATGAATAAGCTTGATTCCCTGTTAGATTTGGACTCTTTTCTAGATTTAACCATTTGCTAGCCACATAGCAGATGTCATCAATTAGAATAATTTCTCTTTAGCTATAAGGACTGAGCCTTATTCTGGTGACCACAAGGAAAAATTAAATTTCTTTAAATGATGAATAGGCTAGACTTAGCTCAGAAACTATCAGAATCACAGGCAGTTACTCTCTTCAGTCTCTCCTTAATCATCTCTTTCTCCATATATGAGCTTTGTTTCCTTTACCAACTGGCTTCCTCATCACTTAAGCTTGCATGTGACAAAAATAGCTGCCTTTGATGTCAGTCTATCCACAACCTTCTTAGTTAGCTGGTCTAGGCTTCTGTTTCTCATCTTCCAATTCTGGAGAATCAGAGGCTGAAGAGCTCATAATATCTCTGTGAGCCAGCACACACAAGCCCTGGTAATAGGTCAGTCTAGTCTGGGCACATCCCTGAAAAGAAGTCAAGAAACCACCCATTTCTAGTAACTGATTTTACCGGGCAGGGTGGTGCATGCCTGTAATCCCAGCACTCAGGAGGCTGAGGCAAGAGGATGGCTGTAAGTTCAAGGCCAGCCTCAGCCACATAGTGAGTCCAAGGCAGCCTGAACTATATAGCAAGACACTGTCTCAAAAAAACAAAAAACAAAAAAAGATAAAGTTAAGATTTCATATATTAATACTACTAAAATATTTAATGCTCCCTCTTTCTTAAAAGCAAAATTAGACAACTAAACAAAAACTTTTAGTAGACGTAATGATAACTTTAAAAGATCTAGATATCTTTGATCCATGTGAAAGAATGTATGAACTCTCAAGTCTTTCAGAAAGCCACTTATCACAAACATTATGTCCCTCCAGATTATTCCAACATTAGCCACAAGCTAGAATATGTAAGATGCACATGATTTGAAATAAAATTAATAAACATTCACTACCTTTGTTTTACAAGCTGCACTTACCTCCTGCAGCTCATAAATGCTTAGAAAGTGATACCATCCACTGACAATTCTACCACAATTTTTCCATGTTAATTCTTGACACGTCCCCCAATTTTCTTTCTGATATTAAGAATAATGTTTACAACGTGATAACAGCATATTCCCAGTGTGAATGTGGCTAACAGTCATAAAAGCCATCACCTAGGGCCATCTCTGTTGAATATGCTGTACAGGATTGGTCCCCATGGGATAAAGTAGCCCAGTGCTCAGTGAGGGAACTGTAGTGTAAGTATCCATTGACCTGCGGCTGAACTTACCACTTGCTGTTTTTCTCTTATAATCTAAATCTGGAAGTGTGCTGTCTGGACAACAGTGCACTACCAACATTCAGCAAAGTGCTCCAGATGCCATAAAAGCATGCCTGCATGTTAGAAAATAAACTTGTAAAATATAGTCTGAGGACTGTGCAAAGGCTGTATTTCAGACAGCCAAAATGCTTCTGCTGAGACACCTTTGTAATGCAGCCAGGCAGCAGCTGCGTGTATTGTGGCTGTGAGTCTGTCTGTGGGGTCACAGCTGACCTTCTGTCTGGCCTGTGTTGTCATTGAGCACCCTCGCTGGGAAAGTGTCCTGACTCCATCCCACTGGGGACTGGCAACTAAGCCAGGCCTGCCTCAGAGAACTCTTTTCAAACTGACAGTCTCTTTAGCCTAACTTTAGAAGACATATCACCACTCTCCAACCACTGGCAAAGTAGAAAACACACACAAGTCTTGCATGACACATCTTACAAAATTTGATAAAGAACAAGGCGGTTTTTTGAAAAACACTGCACTGGATAGATTAAAAGAATAATTGTGCTTTTAAAAACACCAGCAGTTTCATTATTATATCTGGGCTTTTTGCTTTTCAGACCTGGGTCTTGGTTTTCATTTAATCGTGGGCTGATGGGTTGGTTGGCTGTTTTGTCTTTTGCTTTTTCAACAAATTATTCGTTGCTTTTTGTTTTTTGTTTTTGTTTATGAGCAAGATATATTTATTGAGAGAAAGAAAGCTTCTGTCTGAGAGAGAGACAGAAGGGGTCCCAAGTGAGTTGCCAAAGACTCTGGCTTTTCTAGGGACTTTTATAAAGTAAAACCACAAGGTGAGATGGGTCCAAGATGGGGAAAACATGGGAACTCACAAGGCAAACAGGCATGACATGGGACAGAACTATGGTCAATCAATAAGATTAATTGTTCAGGTAAAATTGACCAAATCAGGGATCAATAGGGAAGCGAGTCACGTAGCAAGCGAGCATTCTTAAGGATCAGTGACTCTTCCTATAGGGGATTGGGATGGTCAAGGTGATCCATACCTATTTAGAATGCCAATCCCTGATGTTTCTACTTAGGGTGTGGTTATATTTGGTTTGCCTTGTCTTGAGATCTGGCTTCCAGCGTTTTTTTTAAATACAACTACCAGGTATTTATGTTGTCTGTATCTATAAATTACATTATTTATCTTCCATAAGTTTTCTTATTGATTCTATTGCTTCTACCTCCTAATTTTTTTCTCTAGTCACATGACTTTTCTTCACTGCCTGTCTGAGTGTCCATTGGTCTTGCCTGTCCACTAACTACTGCTTCTTAAACCTATTCTATACCCTGCACTTAGAGGTGGGATGTTTTTCTTGGTTTGGTTTGGTTTGGTTTTGCAAGTTTGTTTGTTTGTTTTGTGGTAGTAGAGATTGAATGCAGGACTTTTGCACTGAGCTACATTCCTAGCCCTGTTTTGATTTTTATTTCAAAAAAGAGTCTTATTAAGTCAATATGTTGAACAGAGTACAGTTTTTAACACATATCTGATCAAGGTACTACCAATCTTAACAGCTTTCAAAGACTTCCTAACGTTCTTATATCTTAGCTTTATCTTCCCCCTCCTACTACCCACCCAGTAATTGACCCATTAGGCAGTGGTGACAGTTGTATAACTTTGTGCATGTACAAGAAAACCACTGAAATATACTTTAAAGGGTGAATGTTATGACTTGTGAACTATATCTCAGCTAAAAATAGTATACTTGATAAGTAATTCTTAAAATTACCAAGGTTATCAAAAACAAGGAAAGTCTGAGAAACTATCACAGCCAACAACTTCAGGAAATCTGACCACAAAGTGAAGTTTGATATCATGAATGGGATCCTGGGTAGGAAAAGGCATAGGGCAAAACTGAAATTCTCAAGGGTCATTTTCAGTTCCTCCCAAATCTTTGCCCTCTTCAGATTCAGGGACTTCCTAATTCCATTCCCTTTGCAAGAAATACCCCCCCTTGCCTGAAATTTTTTTACTGGTCCTTCCTCTCAGTTTACTCCATACTCCCTTGGAAACCTCCTCTTATTGCTGAACCAGGAGAGATCTTATTATATGTTATCACAACATGATGTCATTCATCAAATTCATTATCACAATTGTAAGCAATTGTGTGTGCAATTTGCTATCGAATGTGTGGTTTTTGTCCCTGGGTTCATCTTGATCTTTCCCAAACATCTGACATTATAGGCTCTCAATAAACATCTGCCACAAATGGAGTATCACACCTTTACATGATACAATAAAAGTCTCAAAGGACAACTGATGATACTGCACAAGTGTTGGACCAGGGAGTGGGAGGTGGACATCCTGAGAGACAGGCTTTCTGCTGATGAGAATGTTATTCCCTCAGTGCTCCCTATCACCCTGGTGTCCACAAACAACTAATCAGGTCTGGCTGAAAACTGACTGGTAGCCCAAGACTCAACTGGCTGCATTGTATGTGAAATCACAGGTTTCTGAAGTTAGAAGGAGCCACAAGCTTTTATTTATCTGTAGAAGTTAATATCTAATTATCCAATAGAGTCTAACAACATTTTTTCCATAATTTATTTTTTCCAAGTAAACTTTTATTTTAGCACTCTTAGTTTATTTTGATAGTTGCACAGTTCTCATATACCCTACATCCAGTTTCTCTTGTTATTAATATATTAATAAGCCAATAATGATGCATTTATTATTAAGTAAAGTCCATACGTTATTTAATTTCCTCAGTTTTGCCCTATGCCTTTTTCTACCTAGGATTGCATCTATGATATCAAACTTTGCTTTGTGGTCAGATTTCCTGAAGTTGTTGGCTGTGATAGTTTCTCAGACTTTCCTTGTTTTTGATAACCTTGGTAATTTTAAGAATTACTTATCAAGTATGCTATTTTTAGCTAAGATATAGTTCACAAGTCATAACATTCACCCTCTAAAGCATATTTCAATGATTTTTAGTACATGCACAAAGTTATACAACTGTCACCACTGCCTAATAACAAAATACTTTCATCACACCAAAAAAAAAAAACCCACAGTATCCATTAGCAGTTACTCCCCATTCTTCAACCTTCAACTTTTATGAATTATTAAAGTTTTGTGTATATAGACATTTGCCTTTTCTGAAATTTTCAGAGGAATGGAATTCTGCAGCATGTGACCTTTTGCGTCTGATTTTTTTCATTTGGGAAATCCTTCAATGTTCACCCATGTTGTAGCATATATCAGTACTTAATTCTTTTTCGTGGATGCATGATATTCCATTATATGGATATGCACCATTTTGTTTATCTCTTCATTAGGGATGGTCATTTGGGTTTTGTCCACATTTAGGCTATAATGAATAAATGACATAAACATTTGTGTGCAAGTTTTTATGTGAACGAGTATTTTTAATTCTCTTGAGTATATACCTATGAATATAATTGTTAGGTTACATAGCATTTATGTTTACATTTTTTTATTTTAAAAACAAAAAAACACAGAAAAAACAAAAAACATACAAAAGAAACAACAAAAAAACAATAGCAGTACAGGATTTCAAAACAAGATGTTGGAATTTAAGAATGGTTGTCATATTGCATATTGTTATCTTTAAAAGGGTTGCTCAGATTACCAGATATAGCCATGTAAAATTGATCAAGCAATATGAGCACTAATTGTTCCTTTCCTTGAACTAATCAAATTAGTAGTACAATTACTTTAGCTATCTTGTGTGAATATATATATATATATACATATACATATTTATATTTTTTCCTTTTCCTTTCCTTTCCTCCTTTCCCCATCCCAGTTGTTCTTTCCCTTTGAGCAGTTTCTTTCCTTTTCACATATATGTTTACATTTTTGAAGAACTACCAAAGTATTTTCCAAACCAGCTGCAACATTTACATTGCTACCAGCTATCCATAAGAGTTCAAACTTCTGCACATTCTCATTTTTTATTTTAAACATTCTAGTGGTTATTCAGTAGCATCAAATTATAGTTGTGATTTGCATTTTCCCAATGTCTAATCAAGTCACCTATCTTTTTATTAGCCATTTGTATGCTTCTTATAAATGCCTGTTCAAATGTTTTGCTCATTTTAATTGGGTTGTTTTTTGTGTGTGTTGAGTTGTGAATGTTTTTAATATTCAAGTGACACCTTTTGTGTGAGAATATTTGCAAATATTATTCCCCATCATGGGATTATTTTTTCACTTTCTGAACAAGTGTTATTTAAAGTTCAAAATTTTTAAATTTGTATTAAGTTAATATACCTATGTTTGTTTACTAACTTCAAGTGTCATATCTAAGAAATCATTGTCCAGTCTATGATAATAAAAGATGTCCATTTTTCTTCTAAAAATGTTATACTTTTATCTTTCATTCTTTTGTTATATGTTTTAGTTATTTTTTATTCATAGTGCAAGGTAGTTCAAGTTCATTCTTTGGCATGTCCATTTTCAGTTGTTCTAGCACTATTTGTTGAAAAACTATTCTTTCTCCATTAAATTGTCTTGGCACTGTTGTCCAAATCATTCAA
>RJWT010008695.1:0-20234 GCA_004365215.1 Cuniculus paca | reverse complement strand
AAACAGCCTCTTTAACAAATGGCAGTGTGACAACTGGACATCCCTTTGTAGAAAATTGCACCTAGATCCCCATCTCTCACCCAGGGCCACAATAAATTCAAAATGTATCAAACACCTAACATAACAACCTGAAGCTTTGAAATGGTTTAAAGACAGCAGAGGGGACACGCATAGGCACAGGCAATGACTCTCTAAGTAGAACTCCTAGAGTAAAGGAAATAATCAACAAATAGGCCTACATCAAATTTTAAATTTCTGCAAAGCACAACCAATAGAGTGAAGAGATAGCTTATAGAAGGCAAGAAAATCTTTGTCAGCTACTCTTCCAATAGAGGATTAATATCTGGAAATATAAAGTTAAAAAAAAAGCTTAACATAAAAGATTAAAGCCCAATCAATAAATGGGCAAATGAATTGAATAGACATTTCTCAAAAGAAATAGAAATGGCCAATGAGCACATTAAAAAAGATTTAACATCTTTAGCCATTAGTGAAATGCAGATTAAACCCACATTGAGAGTCTGTCTCACACCACTCATAATGGCTGTTGTCAAGAGTACATTAAACAATAAATGCTGGTGAAGATGTAGGGAAAAGGAATTTTTCTACTCCTGCTGGGAATGTATAAATCAGTACAGCCCCGAGGAAGTCAGTATGGATGTTGCTCAAACAACTAAAACGACAGCTCTTGTTTAATTCAGCTATGTACCATCTCTTAGTATATACCCAAAGGAATTAAAATCAGAATACTATAGGGATACCTGAATACCCATGTTTATTGTGGCCAAATTTACAATAGCCAAGATGAGGAACCAGCCTAAATGCCCATCGAGGATGAATAGTTAAAGAAATGTGATACATATATAAAATGGAGTCTTGTATAGCCATAAAAAAGAACAAAATTTTGTTATTTGCAGGAAAATAGATGAATGTGGAGATCATGTTGTACAAAATAGAGACATTGCTCATTTAATAACCTAGTTTCATTCTTGTGACCAAGTCGTTAGATGAATTGGTCATTAAATGAATTGTATATAGTGCGTACATTACAATATTCAGAACAAAGAAGTGGTCAGAGAAGGTGCAGCTTGTAGAAAATTGCAGCCACGAGGAAGGAGGGGAGGCAAAAAAAAAAAAGAATAAAGCCAATTCTGTAATTTAAAAAAAAATGGTCAAAGGAAACTCCAACTTGGTGACTTTATTTGCATAACTCTTACTTGCTGTCTTGTAATGTATAACAAAATATAAAATTACAGTATTGTACTATACAATAAGCAAAAATTACAGTATTGCGTAAACAAAATGTGTTGTATAAAAGAAGACATTCAGGCTCTATAAACAAGATGTACAGAACTGTACAAAAAGAAAGACATCGGAAGTCTGAACAACACACCTCCAACCTAAATCCAAGCTGTCGTTAAACAGGTGGGTCGTTACACGAAGAATATCTGCAAACTCAATCCAGAAGAACAAAGTCTCAGGTTCTTCCTAATATGTGCAATCTAAAACCACAGGAAAGTAGAAAAGAAAATGGGGAAGAGCAAGGGAGGTGCTAGGGTGGATTCATGAAAGGAGGAATAGATATCAAAATATGTAATATGCATTGAAACCCCCACAAAATGTGAACCTAGGTGGAAGGACTGGGCAGAGAGGGTGATGGGGCTGGCAGTGAATGCTGTGTACATGTACAAATCTGCCAAAATGAAACCCATTAATCTGTGTAACCAATACGTGCAAATAAAAGATGTGAAGCAAACGAAAGACTACCTCTGCATCCCCTTTCATACTCAAAAGGCAATTTCTAGAAGTGCATCAGGGATCACACACGGTTGTGGGAAAAAGAAAAGAAAATCCAACTTTTGTGCAGTGCTAAACCACAGCACCACCTAGTGGCAGAACTTTCTAATTGCAGGCAGAGTGCTGGGAAAGAGGACCTGTTTTGCAGTGCCAGCTTCACAATCCTAAAGTGATAGTAAGTGAATGAGTGCTTCTATCTAGTCTTGGGCAAATACAATATCTCTCCTATAGAACAGTTTGGAACTTCAACTTCGGTTTTCCTTGCTTTGGCCCAAGACACTAACTAGTAGAAGTATTTCAGGCAACAGCAACAAAGGACCTTTAGGAAATTTCAGATTCTTCTCCAATACTCTCTTCAATAAGGCTGACCTTTTGTCTCTCTCAGTCCAAGCCTACCCAGATGCCTCATTCCCCATATAATGAGTAACATGCTATGAATTCACATGGGTACCCTTTCCTGAGCACTATATGAGCAAGCACCAAGCAAAGAAATTGGCATGCCTGGTTTAAATTCTCCTCATTGCTAACCTAATTTAAATGCTACTCATTGCTAGCTCCCCTGAGACAAACATTATTATTCCCATTTTTCAGAAGAAATTGATTAGGATCAGAGAGAAAAAGAGACTTGACCAAGGTCACTCTGCAGGCTGGACAAAGGTGTGATTAAAATCTCCAGGCCAAGTGGGGCCCCTGTGATAATCCCATGCTGGACCTTTCTCTGACCACAGGCTACTCATCTTGCTGCCAGAGGAGTCCAAGGGACATCAACTGTACCCCTGAAACATCCCACCAGAGTCAGGCCCAAGCAGTGGAGAAGGGCCAACAGGACCCTGTCAGGAGGGTAATGGGCAGAGGGCAGGGTGCCAAAGCTCATTCTGGGTCTGACTGCCCTGGATCCCTGCTCCGGCCACTTTGAATCTGGCTCAGCGACTGCAGGCTGTGGATGGTTCGCTGCCCTCCCTGGCCTCCCTCTTCAATGAGACACCTTCTCATTGCAGCAGGAATAATGCATGCTTTACAGAAATAAGCACTAAAAACTGACACAGAAAGAAATGGGCAGTGTGACCCCTTCTTCTTACTCCTGTCTCCCCTCTTCCTTGTCTCCTTCTGATCTGAGGAAGACATCCAGTTTCATTTCATGTGGCTCCATCTTCAGACATGTGAAGAGTGGGGGGCCCTGGCTTCCTGCAGGCCTGACCTCTGGGGGCAGGTCCTCCCCATCTGCACCCTATCCCTTCTCCACATCTGCCCTGAATGGCCTCCACTTAGATGTATCCCAACCATGTGAGAAGCTACAGCCAGGCCTCCTGGGGACGGAGGCACAGTATCCTTCTGGTAAAGCAGGGAGGAGACACTGCCCTTAGGAGCCTCCTTCTGGTCCCAGCCAGAGAGACAGCTCTTGAGTCATCTCTGGCCCTGCAATGCTCTGCCTGCCTATTTGTGCTCCCTGGAGTTGGAGATTTTATACAGAAGTCTCACCCCAGCACCAAGAGGCCTCCCCAGCTGCCACCAATAGCTACCAGCCTGGAATAATAAGGGCTGCCTTTCTATGCATGTGGACACACACACTCTGATTTCATTATCAGGGCAAAGAGTGACCATGCTGTGTGTACTTTTTGGTAATAGTTTTTGTTTTTTTTTCCCAAACTGTACAAACACCCTCATCCTTCAGTTCGCCTTTCCAGAAGCAGTCTCCCTTCACTTCCACTTTCTAGTGAATTCTTCCAGAGAACACGTGTACCTGATTCAAGTACTGATGGAGACAATGTTCTGACTAATTTTGTCTTGAAGTCTGCTTTGTCAGGTATATCTACACCTTCTTGCTTTGGGGCTGCATTAGCATGGAATATTTTTTCCATCCTTCCCTTTCAGTCTGTGTATGTCTTTGCTAATGAGGTATGTTCTTTTACGTGGCCAAATATGGAATCTTGTTTTTAATCCAATGTGTGAGTCTGTTCTTTAATTGATGAATGAAGACCATTTATATTTCCGAGTTACTATAGAAATGTATGTAACCATTCATCATTTTGTTATTTTTCTAATGTTTGATTCTTTTCTAATTCTCAATAACTTATCTATCTTTCCTCTACAGTAATTAGAATTTCCTTTTAGTATCTTCTGCAATGCTGGCTTGATGGCTATTATTTCACCTTCAATTTGAAGAACAGCTTTGCTAGATGAAGCACCCTAGGCTGGCAATATTTTTTTCCAGAGTTTGAAATGTACTGTTCCATGCCCTCCTGGCTCAAGGGTTTCTGTCAGGAAGTCTGCTGTTAATCTGATGGGATCGTCTCTACCAGTGACTTGGCACTTTTCTTGTGCAGCTCTATTTCTCCTTGTTCTATACTCTCAACATTTTAACTATAATGTGACATGGGGAGATTCTTCCCTGGTCATGCCTGTTTAGGGTTCTAAATGGCTATATCTTTCCCAAGATTTGGGAAATTTTGTTACTACTCATTGGATATACCATGCCATTAGTCTATACCTCAGAACGCTCTTCTACAACAAAAGTTGTAAGTTTATAAGTGACGCACCAAATCATTGCCGGGTCAGGAAATCTAGAACCTGTACTACTCCACTCCTCATTATATTCACTATACTGAAGGTAAGAAGAGGTCTCCTCTATCACTGCTCTAGTGATGAGGACAACTGTACTGACAATCCAAGTTCTTGCAGCTGGTCTCACTGTTGTACACAATGGCCAGCCATAGATGTGATATCCCTCTTTTTGCTTTGTTTATGGTGTTACCTTCCAGCCATAGGTTACCGTAAATTGTGCCAGAGGTATTTCAATGAAACAATTGTGATTTTGACACTGTTAACTGAGGGCCGGGATATTCTTTGCTGCCTACAGTGAGATACTTTTAGTCTATGTGTTCTTTCAACTCATATGCTCACCACGACTTTAATGAAGCTTAAAGTAAGAGGAACAGAAGTTGATGATCCATATAGTGCATAAGCTAAAGTTGGAGACCATGTAGTACATGTAATTCATAAGCTGGATTAAACACTCTAAATTGTCACAAATGCGCCAGCACCCACCTCCCACAAACAATATCAAGTCACGTCAGTGGTCACCCAAGGTTCCTCCAGTGGGACAGCAAGTTGTCCAGTGCAAGCCATGGGAAGCCTTGGGCTCTGTCAGGCTCCTGCACTTCTGGCCATCATATCTTCAGGCTTCCCTGGCTCTCTCTGAAGCGGAGACTTTCCCTCTTCCAGTGACCTCCCGGTTTACAGAAAGCACACTGTTTGTTCTTAAGGGGCTGGTAATCCAAGGGCTATAGTCTCAGCCGAAACCTGGGGTTCAGTCTCACCAAGGCGCTATTATTTAGGTCACCATGAGGCAGCTGAGAACTTAAGGTCATATCTGAAAACTCAGTCCTGTGTTCAGTCCTAGTCCTCACTGTCTCCTCCACTGTGCAGCAGTAGGATCAGTTTCTAAATGTCACCAAGGGCAGTTGGGATCCTCAATCAACTAAACCTCTCGTTACAGATGCCTAAGACAGACACAGAGAAAGGCACGCACACCCAAATGGAGGCTTTTCAGCCCTTCGTCACCACCCAGAGATGGCAGAGTCGGGTTGGCGGGGAACTCCATGCCTGGTGCTATAGGGACTGGGTCCCCCTGGCAGAAGCTATAGAATAGGAGTAGAGAGACATGGTGGTGTTTTTCATGAATTGCTGGGGTTGCAGGTGCCTTAGTTAAAGTAGGTGGAGTGACAAGAGTCACCAGGAGGCTCCCTGTCAGAGAAGGGGCAGGGGTCTGAGAGGAAGGTAGAAACTCTCAAATACTTGTCCACGTATATGGCCACAAAAGCTTGGACATCAAAAACTTCACCCCATTTGCCTTCCCTCCTTCAGAACAAATCTAGCTGCAAGATTGTGCTGTGACTAAGGGATTTTTTTTGCCACACCCTGTTCCCCAATTGATACTGAGGCCTGGTCATGGTACAAAAAAGAAAATCAGTTATTTTTCTTTAACCTTTCTTCCTTAACCTTCTCCCAGTTAGCTAAAACATAGTAATGGTGTGTCATTTGCCATGCTCTCTGTGATCCCCATATTATGGTAGGACTTTAATCAGATGGAGGGGTGGCAGGTTGAGTGACCAAAAGACCCTAGTGACACTTGCTACTTTTCTTTGGCCATCTGGGGTACCAAATCCCAGAGGAAAAAGCCTTCCTTTTTCCTTGATGTCTAAAAAGGAAGAAAAAAAGAGAGAGAGATACAATAATAACAGACTGAATCACAAAAAATAGTACACTGAATAACCCCCCACCCATCTGTGCTTCCCCAGACAATGGCAGAAAACACAGCCCAAGGAGTGAAAGTTACAAACCACCAGAAGTGGGTGCTGTCTGAGAGGTGGGTGTGAGTGTGTAGTGGTAGAAGCACAGACGCAGCAGTTAATAAGCACAGAGTAGACACCAATGAGAGGTAAATGCAGGTAAATCTAAGAAATTGAGATCCCTGCCTAACAGAAAATCTATCTTCAGTAGGAAAAGGAATGAATGCCCCTCCAAGTCAACAATTAATCAGAACAAACCATCAGGGCTTGTTGGCCAACTTCCAATTTGTTGCAAGTCCTACGGGAATTTGTACCTGTAGGAATTCCTTTTTATTCCCCAGAAGATTAAGCTTCCAGAAACCACAACTAAGAAGTGGATCAAGTCTTAATTATGAATTAGGCACCCATGAGGAGAGCCTTTTAGAATACTGTGAATCCTAGGGCCAGGGATCTAGCTCAGTGGCCTAAACGCCTGCCTGGCAAGCGCGAGGTCATGAGTTCAATCCCCGGTGCCGCAAAAAAATAAATAAATAAATAAAATAAAGTTAACTCAGAATACTGTGAGTCCTTAATGGAGAGACAGAAGGAAAAAAAAAGTCTCAAGACAAACAAGGAGGCAGAGACAAAAACTTCACAATTTTAAAGCTACTTCCCAGGATGTATGCACCTAGTTTGCACGAGAGGAATGATTATTTAATGCCAATTCTAATTAGTTTTAGGTTCTAAGGCATGGCCTAGAGGGTCACAGAAACAACCCTAAGGTTACAGAATGACAGTGGGGCTACTTGCCCCAGACCACCCTGGAAAGGCAAGGGGGAGCCAAGGTGAGGTGCCTGACTGCTGCCAGGAGACTCACACCCCTTTTAGATAAGAAAGAGAATGGTCAACTTCTACATCACTAACCCTCTTCTGGGTGTCTTCCTGAGGGTCCCAGGATTCCTGTATATAACTCCAGGGGTGACAAGTGTGGCCCCAAGAGTGAGAGAGGACCATTCACTCTCTCTAGGCAAATATGGTCAAGGCTAACTCCAAGTTTAAACCTGGATTGAACAGAACTGCTATTTTTAGTTTTTCAAGGAATCTCCATACTGATTTCTGTCATGGTTGCCCTGGTTCACATTCCCACCAGCAATGTAGATGCGCACCCCCCACACATACATCTTTCCTGCAACCTCGTTAGCTCTTCATGGGCTCTTACTCCCTCCAGGTCCTGGCCCAGAGCAGGTACTGCACAAAGGACTTGTCACCATGGAAGGGCTCGACTGCCAGCAGGAAAAACGATCCGTATTCAGCGCTGCTCTGGCTGATTGTGTTGTCCACATAAAACATTCCCAGGAGCAGTAGCCCACGCTCAGTGTGGGATCTGGACCCAGGCTTCTGACTCCCAGCCCTGGGAACTCACAGCCAAGAGCAGAACTCCTACCAGTCGCGCCCCTGCAGAGCCACCGTAAGAGAAACAGGCCAGCAAAAGTTCAGATGGGGAAAGAGAAGTACAGGGAGATGAAGAGCCCAGCCAAACCATGCAGCAAAAGGCAGAGGCCTGGCTTCCCAACGTGTAGAATTGGCTGCACTGGGAGTCTTTGTCCCTCCTGACCCACCCACACCCTTTTCAGCCCTGCTCTAGGCCCCTGCGGGCTGCCTGTGTGGACAGCATCAAGAACTAAAGAGAAGGAAGAGATCAGGGATGTCTTCTCTGCCACCAGCCTGTGGGGTTACCCTCCTTGAATTCATCAAATCCCAGGGAGCCCTGCAGCCTGCATCCTTGCCTTCTCCCGAGGTTATCACATTGCTCAGGGTGGTTTTTCTATACTACTCTTTCTATTACCTCCCTCTTCCATGTAGCCCAGGGGTCTCTTACTACTTAGGGCATCTGCACTACCCTTGGGGTTCCCTACACCCTGCTCCCTACTTCTGTAAATTATCCCTAAAATAATCCCTCTCAAGAGTCTCTTAAATTGACTAAGTCTTCTGTTTCTTGCTGCCATCCTGACTTATAAGGCCCCCTGCCCTGGATTCCCTGGGATGACCTGGTTTGCAATCATCAACCCCCTGCTCCACAGGCAGTCCCGGCTTCCTCCTCTCTTAAATTCAAGCCAAGCAGAAGGCCACTCCGCTGACCTTCTCTCTGCTCCAGCCCACTGGCAGATCAACAGGGTTCCAAGTCCAAACAGCTCAGTCCATGGCTTCATTCCTTGGGGACACTCCCTCCTTTGTGACTTCACACTGAAGTCACCAAGGAGACCATGCCGAATGCTCTATCCTAGAGCTTTGGTCTCTTAGGAGGCAGCGACAGCAGACCTGCCTGTCCAGAGGACTCTATCCACAGTGTAACTGAGGTGGCTGCTGGCTCTCTGGGACTGCAGCCTCAGAAGCATTGGGTAGTCCAGCACCAGACACAGAACGGACATCCTCAAGCAAAGAGATCATACCATGGGTGTAACCTGGGGAAAGGGCTCTGTAAGGCAAAAGCCAAATTTGTCTATTTTGAGCACCTAAAGTTTAGCAGGATGTTCAAGTTAATTAACTGCTAAAAAGCCCCTGAGGAGGGACTACCTAGAGAAATTCCTTCCAAGGAAAACTGAAATCATGGTGGTGTGAAACCACCCTTCCGTCATCAAAACCAACAAAATCTTTGAGATATCACACAAGGTCTACATTGTGATGGAGCTCAGAGGCCGGGGCAACTTTCTTGAAGTCATCAAAACCCAGGGAGCCCTGAAAGAGAATGTTGTTTGCAAGAAGTTCTGCCAGCTCTCCTTGGCAGTCAAGTATTTCCGTAATTTGTACATCTACCACAGACTTCAGGCTCAAGAGCTTCCTCCTCGACGAAGATATCAACATCAAGTTATCTGGCTTCAGCTTCTCCAAGTGTTGCCTGCAGAATGAGAGTGGCCAACTGACATTAACCAAGATCTTTTGCGGGTCAATGGCATACTCATCCCCTGAGGTGTTATATAGCACAACCTCCTTCCGTAAGACAAGGAAACAGGGTGAGGGACAGTCCCATTGCAGTGATGACACCATCACCATGCATAGAACTAATCAAAAAAGGGCTACTTTGGACCAAACAGAAGCTTGGTGTTTTCAGTCCTTCATTTGAATCTGGTGCTGTTCACAAGACCAATCAGAAGATTCTCTTTTCAATCATTTGCTTGCATGTGGGCACAACCAATCAGAAGACACTACTCCTGATCCTCCGTTTACATGTAACAAAAAGCCAAATGAGTTTTTCTGATGGGACAATTTATACCTGGCATGATGCTAAGTGAGTGTTTCATAGGACAATTTTCCCAATGCCTTCATTGCATGAAAGAGATAATTAGGAATTTGGATACAAAAGATTTCTTTCCCTTTATCTTCAGGGCCACTGTGAGCCTTTCCAATAGCCCATTCTCACTCTGCCTTCAATTTTTTTCTGCCTTCAATAAATGTACACTTTTCACTGCCTTTGCTGTGTCTTGTGCAATTCTTTGTTTAGGACACCGAGAACCTTATAGAAGCTCACTGAGACCCTCTACCCAGTAACACTGGCCCTAGGCATCTGACATCAAAAGCCAAAAGTCTGACCATGGTCCTCTAAGAGATGATGGTCTGTGACTCCATGCCCTATGACAGCTCTAACACCATGAAAATGCTGCACTCATGGGAGCATTAAAACAACTTCCTGGGCTCCGAGTACCTGACCAATGAGTGCCAGGACCTCATCTATCACCTGCTACAACCCAATGTCAACTGGCAGCGGAGCACTGATGAGATTCCCAGCCACTGCTGGGTCCAGCCCAAGGCACAAAGTCCGTCTTCTGCAGCCATCAACAAGGAGTGGGAGGGGCCCCCCAGGTCCAACCTTCAGAGACCCTGGAACTTAGCTCTGAAAGGAAGTCTGCCACCAGCTGGAGCTTGAGGAAGAGACACAGCCTGAGGCATAGACAGAGACAAAAACACCAAAAAGATAAGGTGGAAGTGGCCAGGCTGTCAGAAATCCTGAGCTTCAGCGGCAAGCAGCTGATCAGAAAAACAGAGGCGGCCCCCTCCCCACCACCAACCGTCTCCAGAACACACAGCTAACGAGCCAGGGGGCCATCAGGGAATGAAGCAGAGCTCGGGCCTTGTAGCCTG
The DNA here is from genome assembly GCA_004365215.1 of Cuniculus paca. Taxonomy (NCBI): domain Eukaryota; kingdom Metazoa; phylum Chordata; class Mammalia; order Rodentia; family Cuniculidae; genus Cuniculus; species Cuniculus paca. The sequence continues at coordinate 10,032 of RJWT010008695.1, read as the reverse complement.
AGCCTGGAAGAAGTCAAAGAACAAGCCAGAGAAGAAAGACAGCCCTAGATTATTTCTGTTAGTTTCTTGTTCTTTCCTTTGAACTTCATAATGAACAAATAAATCACTGAATTCACCTCTTTGTCCAGCTGACTGCAGTCTTGAGCTCACTCTGGCTCACACTGCTAAGTAAGCCTCTATCAGTGCTGTATATGAGTGCAGACACCAAGATGATGAATGTTTTGCCCAGGTGACTGCAGTTCTGGGTTTTCTCTGGCTTCTTACTCATGAGAAAACACATCCCAGGGTACTCAGCCCAGACTATTAGCTTAGGCCCTTGCTGACGCAGCTGCACCAGTCAGAGGCTGGGACAGATGTCGGAGGAGACAAAGTGGGGCAGGGATCAGAGCAGAGAGCTGAGTAATGAGGTAGAGAGCTGAGTGAGGAAGATGTTACTTGCAGAGGGTGGTCCACCAGTGCCAAGCAGGAGTAGAGAAAAGACAGAGGCAGAGAAGGGAGACGCAGAGGAGGGGTGGGAGGCCAGGCCCTCTCACGCTGGGAGATTTGGCTCTGGCTGCATTTGGAGCTGAGGCTCTTAAGCAGCAAAGCAGTCATCAACCCTAAGCATCCAGCTATACAAGGCTATTAGTGGGGGCTGGAGGGAGACTGCAGAGGGAACAAACAGCCTGTCAGTCCTTGAGCTTCCCCACCTGCTGGGTGACTTATTATCCTTCCCCGCCCACCACCAGTTCCCCTCATGTCCAACAGGCACTTGATTGTCAACACTGTCTGGAATCATCCTGCCTGGGAGAAGCAAGATGGCCCAGTTTGTCCCACAATCCAACGTAGTCTTGACCACAACCCATTCTCTTCTGGTTCCTGCTAGAGCTAGAAAGTTGACCCTGATAAATAGGCAAGGTAGGCAACTTCACAAAGTTTGCCTGGACACTGTGGGCAAAAAAGGCAGCCACTGGTATCCTGCAATGCTCTCCCACTCCTGGTTGATGACTGCGAGGTACTGCCCGTCCTGCATGTCCCAGGCAGTCCTTCACTTACCACAGTGACCCTTTTCTCTTCACCTTAATCTGGACAATCCCAAGGGGGCTTGAGGGTTTAATACACACAAAACAAAAGCGTTCCAACTCACCTTGTGCCCCAGGCTACATCCACCTTGGAAAGACCCCACCCCCAGAGCCTTGAGAGAAGTAGAGTCCATCAAGCTCCTGGATTTGCCCTTCTTATACCACCACCCACATACAGTCCACCTCCCTCACCATACAACACCTCGCCCTTCTCACTGCCTCCCACAGCAGTCAAACTCACCTCCTAAACCCAGTCTGACTTCCACCCCTGCAGGAAGGTTTCCAGTACCTGGAGGCCCCCCCAGGTCTGGCCTTTTCCTGTTAACCCATCTTCCCTCTGCTGGTTTCCCAGAGCCGCCCCTCAACCCAGGTGCTCATCCACCCATGTGCCATAGCCCTATTGTGGACTTGCCTCTCAGACACTGTCCTTTCCCCAGCCTTATAGAGTGGTGGTTGAAGCCACCCACTCTATTCCAAGAGGCTCTGCTTATACCAAGTTAATAACTGCCTCCTCTGGCATGTCCCCTAAGAACCAGAGAGACCACACTATACTGGGCAAAGGCAGGGCAAGGGGGAGTAAAATGCACCAAAGAGGAAGAATGAGTTGTTGGAGTCAGCTGAGAAGGCTGACACTCAGAGGGATGCATCACTTACTCTTTGAAACTTACCACCACCACCCATATAGAAACAGACACTCCTGCTCTCTCTCTGAGCATGGCACTCCTGGTTCACCTATCTAGACATCTGCCTATGAGCCAAGGATGCCTGTGACCAATGACAAACAGGTATCAGGGCTTGCAGAGTAGCTAAGAAGGATACCATTTTCCAAAGCAAAAAATCCATGCACTAGATACAAAAGGCAGCTGAGATGCAAATGATGTGCGAGTCAGAGTTTCAACAGGCAACCCCTGCCTACCCAGAAGCTTGCTGAGTGCTTCTAGCTCCTAGAGCGGTCCCTGCACCCAGGCCTTGCCGCATGGCCTATCACTCACTGACAAGATCCGGGCTGACCCTGCTCCAGCTTCTTCTGTCCCTTAGATATCCTCCTTTGCCCAGCCTCTTTGGACCTGCACCGTGGCACGGACCTCCACAATCACCCCAAGCCAATTATTCTCTTTCAGCAAGTTGCCATCTTAAAATGGGACTTGGATTGTACAACGGTTGCCTGTCACCTAGAGAAAAAGCCTGCAGCCTTCCCTCCTGATTTGTATTACTCAGCTGTTCTCAGAAGCTCTTTCCTGCCTAGGCGCCTTGACACCTGCTCCACCTGGTCAAAGCTCTGCCCATCCTGCATGCCAATCATACCCCCTTGAAACGTGCCTCTGCCTGCCCTGGTCCCTAGGCCACTCAGCTGGGCACTTGGGGCATCCTCAGTGCAACTTGTTTTCCCACCCCTACAAATGCTCCTGCTCATCAAAGCAACAGCATCTCATCTGCCTGGCTCTCGCTCAGTGAAAAGCTATAGAGCTGCTTTCATTCACCAGGCTTGGAAACACTGCTGACTTAGCAGACGCCAGCAGCCTGAAGGACACCGCCTCTGCAGGAAGAAGCTGCAGAGAATGACCCTCGTGGGACAAAGACCAATGCAAGGTCAGTTCCCAAGGCCAGGTGAGGGAAACAGGCATGGAGTTGATACTCTGGTGGGCCTAGGCCACCTCCCCTCAGGCCTGAGTTGTGCAGGAAGCCCCAGTGAGAAGGGGGAGCAGGAAGCATTACCATAGTCTTGGGTGCAGGCTTCCTTCCAAGGGGCTGGGGGAGAGGATGCTCCTTTTAGGCCAGCCTGGCTTCCAGAGTTCCAGGAGCCCCGCGCCCCCAGTCAGGTTCTCACTCCCGGCATCCTGGCTTTATGACTTCATTTGCTGAAGTCACCTGGGTACAATGCTAAGCATTCCGCTGCCCTAAGCCCAGGCCCAGCCTGGCCAGAGGCCTCCCCATAGTGGAAAAATGACAACTCCTGCTGGCTGGCGAGGGGAGGGGATGTAGAGGGCGGCGGCGCCAGCCGTTCCTGGCACCATGGACGATGCCGCAGTCCTAAAAAAGAAGGGTTACATTGCGGGAATCAATCTGGGCAAGGGTTCCTATGCAAAAGTCAAGTCTGCCTACTCAGAGCGCCTCAAGTTCAATGTGGCGGTCAAGATCATCGACCGCAAGAAAACACCCACTGACTTTGTGGAGAGGTTCCTTCCTCGGGAGATGGACATCTTAGCAACCGTCAACCACCGCTCCATCATCAAGACCTATGAGATTTTTGAGACCTCTGATGGACGCATTTACATTGTCATGGAGCTCGGTGTCCAGGGCGACCTCCTTGAATTCATAAAATGTCGAGGAGCCCTGCATGAGGATGTGGCACGCAAGATGTTCCGCCAGCTCTCCTCGGCTGTCAAGTACTGCCACGACTTAGACATTGTCCACAGAGACCTTAAGTGCGAGAACCTTCTCCTTGACAGGGACTTCAACATCAAGCTGTCTGACTTTGGATTCTCCAAGCGCTGCGTGCGAGATGGGTGTGGGCGCATTGTCCTCAGCAAGACCTTTTGTGGGTCAGCAGCATACGCAGCCCCTGAGGTGCTGCAGGGCATCCCGTACCAGCCCAAGGTGTATGACATCTGGAGCCTGGGTGTGATCCTCTACATCATGGTCTGCGGCTGCATGCCCTATGATGACTCCAACATCAAAAAGATGCTGCGCACCCAGAAGGAGCACCGTGTGGACTTTCCCCGCTCCAAGAACCTGTCCAGTGAGTGCAAGGATCTCATCTATCGCATCCTGCAGCCAGATGTCAACCGGCGCCTGCACATTGATGAGATTCTCAGTCATTCGTGGCTGCAGCCCCCCAAGCCCAAAGCCATGTCTTCTGCCTCGCTCAAGAGAGATGGAGAGGGCAAGTACCGGGCAGAGTATAAACTGGACACCAGGCCAGGCTCAAGGCCTGAGTACAGGACTGACCACAAGCTGGGGGCTGAACCCCAGCACCGGGCCAAGAATGAAGACAGGATGGAGGACAGGCTGGCCGAGACCTCCAAAGGAAAAGAGCACCACATCTCCGGAGCTGAGGTGGAGAAGCCGAGCATCTAGCGGTGGAGAGGGCCTTGGAATGGGGAGGAACACGGTGTGTAGTTTGCGCTCATGTAAACCAAGTAGGCAGGTAAGAGCAGAAGAAGGCACAGGTGTCAGGAACAAGTAAAATCTGTCCATCCACTATTTTGGCTATGTTCTTTTAGTTTTCTTCCACTTCATAGCAAAGATCTTAATTACTGACCGACAAATAAACCACAAAGTGTATGTAAGCAGCGAGAACCCCAAGAGAGGTCTTTCTCTAGGACTCAGCTAAGGCAGGGCCTCCAGCTTAGGAGTCCAGGGACCAGTGCTCAGGCACAGGCAGTCACAGTAAGACTCGTGGCAAGGAGAGGATCTTTATCGTCATCCATCTGCCAGGCCCACTCTTGTCCACCTCTAACCTGCCCCAGGTCCCCAGGCCTCCAGGGCTGTGTGGCTCCACGACTCTTCTTAGCCTCATGTGGTACAGCACACACCAACCCCATTCTGCTCCCTCACACAAATCCTACCTCAGTGTTCTCATTCAACTTCCAGGGTCATTTGAGATTGGTGACCTTGGCGACTCAACCTCCACCCCTACCTTTCCCAGGGACAGCCCAGCTGAGGCCATTCACTGGCACCCACCCCTCCCTGTGGACTTGCAACCCGACACCATGCAACGGCCTTCAGTGATGGCATGATGCAGTCTCTCCCCGAAGCACACTACCTACACACTGACCAAGTGCCTAATTAGGTCAGCAACGGACCCCAGATCTCTGTCTCCTACTTCCTGGGGCTCCCCTTGGGTTAAAGCCAAATCTTTTCAGAGTCAAAAGCACCCAGAGACCCACCTTCTTGACCCCTAAGCATCCCAGCCCAGGCCCCAGCTCCAGCCCCCAGAAGGTCCTCGGGCAGCCACCCTGGGGGCTCATAGACATGCACTGTGGGGGAACACAGGTTAGCAGAGGATCCAAGATGGAGTCAGGTCCTGGAATGGCCTCCAGAGAACATCTGCATTTAGAGAGGGGGTGAGAGGATCACAAAGGAAGACTGGAGAAAACAGCTCGTGCAGGACTGAAAGCAGCACACTAAGCAGAGTCCAGAGTGTGTACCCTGAGCCTCCAAGCAATGAACATTCTGTGACCCCCAGCTAAGGTGTAAACACATGGTAGTGGACACAGACGGGCCAGAGAGTAAGGCCCTTCAGCTCTGAAGAGGCAGTAGGCTCATGGGTCCTGCTGGCTGCCACCTTTGTGAGGGTGGCCCCGATGTTGTCAGCCCAAGCTAGGCCCACAGACGAGTACTGCCACATGGTGCACACGCCACCCAGTCTGCGTGGGACCTGACCATATTTTTTTTGACAATGTAGCCCACGTTGAGCTGAGGTTAGTGCCTCAGTAAAATCCGATGGGCAGTGCCTAGAGCAGTATGGGAAGGCAGGGAGCAGGATGGTGGAGATGACTCAGACCCACCTGAGCTGGAAGCTGATGGGTAACAGCAGAGGCCACCAGGAAAGTGACTTACGCTGGTTTGGGCTTAGTAACCAAGACTTACAGTGCCCTACAGCAGAAAGATCAAATAGGCCAGGGCTTCCAGGAAGCTGTAGATCTAGGCCCAGAGTCCCAGATGATCCAAAGGACACAATTTCCAAGGCCTCTATTCCTCCCTCAGAGGAGTAGAAAGACCTGGGGCGGACAGGGCAGTGTGCTCAGCTCAGAAGCATGTCCGAGAGCCATCTATAGCTTGTCCTTCATAAAGGAGCTCTCAACTCCTAATGCAGGCCTGGGGCCTGGGGTTCAGGGCACAATGTGGAAAGGAGGCCTGGCCAGACCGTGCCAGGTATTCTTTCATGGCAGTTCAGGTGGGATTAAATAGAAAGGAGTTCCAGCAACGCCTGGGGATCAGCATGGGTGCCATATTCCAAGGCGAGTGGCTGTGTCCTGTGACAGCCTGGCTGTGGCAGAGAACCTATCACCTGCAGCTCCTGTGATGATCAATAGCCTCTAGTTAGAGCTTGGGTCCCCAGAGGCTGGAATCCTCTGCCAGGTAGGTAGCTGCTTTGCAGGCTCCACAACGTCCACAGGCCCAGCCCAGGCCAGTTTGAAAACAAGTGCAAGACTCTGTGCTGGTCACAGAGCTGCAGCAGGTTGTTTTGATGGAGGCCAGGTCTAGGGGGATGCAGGCGGCAGAGGCAGGAGCTACTGTGCTTATGGGAGCCTGACAGCAGCCGTGGTGTTGAGGTGAGCTGAGCATCCTGGGGGTGCTGTGTAGCTGCCCCACCAGGCACGATCTGTGTACTTGCTGGCTGTCCAGCTCCCAATGCTGGGGACATGTCAGGGTTCAGGCATTTGGGGGCGAAGCTGGTGTAGAGAGATAGGCAGGAGGGCTAAAGCTCCCTCAGCCCCTCAGGAAGAGCCTTGTTAGAATCACAGTCATTCTAAGCTGAGGAGGACACTGCGTAGCCTGGCGCACAGCAGTGACGTGAAGCTTAGGGTCAAGCGGTGGTGCTGCCTTTGGCTATGGACCTTTGGCTATGGACCCAGGGTCTCCATCGCTGTGCAACAGGAGCTCACGGTGGGACAAGCAATCTAACAGTACTTCTCAGTGACAGGCCAAGGAGGATGCAGAGGAAGGAAGGTGGAGAAGGGCCCGCAGCCTGGTCCATGCGCAGCCATGCTCTGGAGCAGAACGGCAGCCAGAGCCCTGCTGCAGAACCCTGGGCCCTTGGCCTGGGCTCTGTCCTGCAGGCTGCACATCCACGTAGCTGGGTGCAGGCAAAGTGGGGGCAAGAGAGACGCCAGCTGCTCCCCATCCCTGCCCCCACCCACACTTCCACCTCTGCCAGAGGGTCTGGCCACCTCGCACCTGGCCAGGTTCTCAGTCATCACCACAAGTCTTCCTGCTAGAGTACTTGCCTTGGTTCTTAGCAGCTGCCTCACTGGTCATCCTCAGTTCTCCCTGGGGCCAGGATTCAATCTCTACAAGGCAGCACACCACTTGACTTACCACCAAAACGGACGGTCCCTCATCCGAAAGAACGTCTGCTGCAGCCATCAGCCTCTCCTCCTGGCTGCCATAATCCTAGCACCCACCATTATCTCCCGCTAAGAGACTGTCAAAAGCTCTACCTGACCCACAATGCCTGCCCACTTTGCCAGGCCTCAGCCCTCTTCACCAGTCCTCAGTGGGTCTCATGGCAAGGACGGCCAAGCATGCACCTCTGACAAGGTTTTAGGGGGAAAGTGGGTCATGCTTTCATTTGATTCTCTCTGATTACCAGAATGAACATCTTTCTGTCTTTATTGGTCTTCTGGATTTCTTTCAAGAACCCTTCATTTGTGAATCCACCTCTTTTTCTTTAGAGGTACCTACTTTATTTCTTGTTTTGTTTTGTTATTTACAGGACCTTTCTCTAGCAAGTCAATTAAATCACATTATACACATTTCATTTTATCTTTTCTTCTTCTTCTTCTTCTTCTTCTTCTTCTTCTTCTTCTTCTTCTTCTTCTTCCTCCTCCTCCTCCTCCTTCTCCTTCTCCTCCTCCTCCTCCTTCTTCTTCTCCTCCTCCTCCTCCTCTTCTCCTCCTCCTTCTTTTTTCTTTTTACTTCTTCTCCTCCTCCTCCTTCTCCTTCTCTTCCTCCTTTTCCTTCTTTTCTTCCCCTCCTCCTCCTTCTTCTTCATACCAGGAATCGAACTCACAACCTCGTGCTTGTCATGCAGTGCTGTGTCACTGAGCTATATCCTCAGCCCCATATTTCTTTCCAGTTAGTTTTTTAATGATAACTTCTGCTGTAAAAAAGTTCAAATTTTCATATACAGTAGTCCCCTTTACCCTTGGAATACATAACAAGACCCTGGCAGATACCTAAAGGCTGGGATAGTACCAAACCATATGTAAATTGTTTTTCCTATACATGTCTAAAACAGTGTTTCTTGCTTGGACTATGGTTTCCTTCAGAACCTCTCTCCTTGGCTATCAGCCTGCACTCTATCGGCCCAGCGGCACATAACCCATTTGTGGCCCGAGAATATGCTTTAATGTTCGACACCATAGGTCATTCTTTGGCTATTCCTTTCTCGAATTTGTTTTATTTTCCTTATATCCCATAAAAATTCTAGAACCAAAGGCACCCAAAACCTTTGCCTATGTTGTGTCCAGACTTGCAGTACATTTACCCTCCTGGCCCCACAAGCTCAGGTGAGCTATGGAGTGGATGCAGCACTCCAGAGTTGTGCACCCTCAGGACTGCTGCACACATCTGTGGTTCTCTTTTCAAAAGCTGTTTCTCTTAGTTGTTCTAAGCTTTTATTACTATGCAAGATCTTTCTCTCTCTCTCCCTCCCTCCCTCCCTCTTTTCCCTCTTTGCATTTCAAACTGATCACTACCAGAGTTGGAAGAAACTGACTTGAGATGACCTCTAACCCAACCACTGGACCAGATCTGTATATTCATTCTTTTGTTGTTGGTGGTGGTGGTGGTTTTTTGTTTTGTTGGTTCGGTTTGGTTTGGTTTGGTTTTTGGTTTTTGGTTTTTTGAGACAAGGTTTCACTATGTAGCTCAGGCTGGCCTCAAACTCACAATGATCCTTCTGCCTCAGCCTCCCGGGTGCTGAGATTACAGGCACACACCACCATGCCTGGCCAGATCTGTGTATTCATTCCTTGACTCTACACTTGATTCTCTTAGGTTTCTAAAGCAGACAATACAATCCACACCCTTGGCCTCTGTAACAGCAGAAATTTCTGCCTCCTTCCTGTGATCTTATGACACCCCAGAGACAGCACATGCAGCGGTCCAGCACCCCAGTGGGACAAGCATGCACCCAAGTTTCTCTTCTTCCTTTTTCAAACTACTCCACACACTCAGTTTCCCCATAGATTTCCTGCAGGCCAAGGCATCTTGCCTTCCCCATAGTTTCAGGGACATACCTGCCCACCTACTTATCCATGCCATCCTGGGACACCCAATTTTGTTTTTAGTATATGTGCTGCCTAAGTGAACGTGGGCCACCCAATTTCTACAGACTATCTACCCCCACTTTCCTACCCTGCCTGGAATTCAGGGGCCACATGATGCACCCCCATCTGGCCACATCTGACCCATCCCATGAAGACTATCCCTGACCTGCCCCAGGCCTCACACACTCCACTCCACCCACTCTTACAGTGCCAGGATGCAGCACATCCCGAGTGTCCTCCACTGTGTTCTACAACCATAGGCCCTGCTCTGCCAGCACACAGCCCTGCTGAGAACACAAACCATGTGCCCTCAGGCCCTCAAGGCAGCTGGAGCTCCTAGTCTGACTCTGTGACCACCACAACTCATCTGTGAACAGCTCCTGGCCTCCAGGCCCTGGAGGGTCACTCCTTGCCTTGGTACCTTGGCTGTACTGCTGCCCCAGATCCCTCCTTGACAGACTATGCCTGCCTTTAGCTCTCTGGCATTCAGAAATGCCATTGTTCAGCCCCGCTTGACAGCTGGCCCTGGTGTCCTGTACACGTAGGGGCCTTCATCTCTCAGTGGTGTACTCTCAACCTCCCCGCAGATCATCAGCAGGAACTTGTTCACACCTACAGGTAGAGGGCCCAGAGTTACCTCAAACCATGGAACCCCGGTGAAGGTTACACCAGGCTCTCCCCCAGTCACAGCCCATTACCCCGTATCCATCCCAGTTAACATCAAAGCCAACTGAATCCTTCTATGGAATTCAGGAACACTGGCACCTCCATCCTCTGACAGTGAAGGGCCAAGGTCACGAGGGGGCCAAGGCAGGGCAGACATGCTTGCTTGAGAAAGCAAGATCAGCTGAGTTCCCCTGGCACAAGGCCAGCAGCTTCCTGGAGGATGCACTCACCCCAAAAGAGGAGAGACATGCAGGTTCCCAGGGCTCCCAAATAACCCAGGACTCAGGGCAAACCTATGGCTCTAT